>VWZF01005833.1:515725-600024 GCA_013396755.1 Sclerurus mexicanus | reverse complement strand
ACCTTCTGGGGACAGATTGGAGTCCAAGAGAGCTCTTCAGCCTTCCCAGACAGAGATGAGTTCCCCTGCGCAAGTTTCCTTGAGTTCCTCTCCCATGGGAGACAAAGTTGTCAAGATCATGGCTGTGAATATCCTCCAGTCTTCCCTGTTTGCCTGCTGGTCATTGCTGCAGAGAGGAAGTGTTGGGGAAGATGACAGCTGTTTTCCTGCTTGGTGCCTTTGCCTCCCACACAAGACCTGGGTACAAGAGGATCCCTGCAAGGACATGGCCAGGGAAAGCCCTGACCAGGCCCTGTAGTGTTGTGTGCCTTAGGATGGTTGGAGTACAGGCAGGGGGAAGCTGGGGTACACACCAGCACAGGGCTGAGGCCAGGAACCATGTCTGGGGAAATGTGTGTCTTTCCTTCCCAGAAGTTCTCCATGCCTCACCACCCCTCATCCCACTAGGGTGTTCCAGAGTAGAAAATGTGTCCCCATTTAATGCTGTCTCTCCCCACGAATCTTCCCTGCTTGCTCTTGCTGCGAGTGGAATGTTTGGATGATTTCACAAGTGGTGTTGCTTCCTAATTGAGATTTCTTCCATCAGGAAAAAAATTTGCTTCTTTAGATTCTCTGAAAACAGTATCTGGAGATTAACCCTATAGGCATTAGAACCTCATTAAATGTTTTCCTTTTGAGGGTATGAATAAGAATTACCATTTTCTTCCCCACTGCACAGAAAGTGTCTCATCTGTGAGAAAGTACCTATGCTGTTAAGTTAAAGAGACCAGGCAGGGTGAAAAGCAGAATTTGGTGTCTTGGAAGAGAACTGTAATTACCATGCGATGCATAACTTACATTGAAATATAACTTTTAATTAGTTATTAACCATTTGAATTAGTGATAGATATAAAATACGTACTCTAAAATCTTTACAGAATGTGTAATTACTCAGAGAAAATATACTATGATGGTTAACTTTGGAGTCCTCATTTTATTAATGTGTCTGAATTAAAGGATCCTTTACCACTATCCTTTACACTGTGTCATAATAAGCCAAGTATGTACCAGTGCAGTATTAAAGACACACAGGCTATTGTAGTCTGCCTTTTTCTCTAACAGTCACTGATTTTGGCAACCCTTGACATACTTTCTTTGTTTAAATTGCTTTTAGTTGTTTTAAGTAGAGTTGAATTGTGAATGCTCAATGTGACAGATAATGAAATTCAGCCCTACTCTGTGATATCCTGCTGGACTGTATAGGTAAAACAGTTACTGTACAAACAGTAAGCAAGCAAAATACATCTATGTGCTCTGTAATTGCATCTATACTCTCTAAAACATACCTCGTAGATTCCTTTAGTAGAAGTATATATGATCTATTCAATATATTAATTACTTTATATATGAATTGACTATTGCTATTTCATAGAAACACTAATATCAATATCTTTCATCTTTGTATCAGCGGACTTCTGCGGTTCAAACCCTTGTGGACAAAATTTTGCTAAATGTGTTTCTTTAAACAGTACTTATACCTGCCAGTGTGAATATGGATACTACTTTAACAATATGAACTGTTACAAAGGTGAGTTGCAGAAGGGCATCTATATTTTAGTTACCCGCTCAGGTGAATTTTTCTCTCCATATTCCTTGTTTTCTTGTTATAACTGAAAGCATAACTGGTCTGGGAAAGTGACTGCTGAGCAATTCCTTGCTTTGCAGACAGCCACTGCTACAATGACCTAGATTGTTGTCTCACAAAACAGTGACAGCCAAAGAGGTTAATGTCTGTGTTAGGGGTGGTGGAGATGGAAATGAGTGAAGACCAGGAAAAAATGCAAGTGTAGCCCTGACATCAATATCCGTTGCCAGGGTTTAAAAAGATCCAAACTCATTAAGACCTCTGAATAATCAGGTTGATTTTTCCCCATGACTAAACACTCATCACAGTCCTATTGAAATGCACGTCTGAGATGCTGCTGAAGGCCAAGTGTGTGAGCAAACAGGGCTTCTTATTTAAAGTGGCAGTAAGCAAGATTCTCAAATTTACTTGTGAGGCCTAACACACAAGTTGATATGAATCACTTTCTCTCGTATGGTGAACCATTTTAGCTGCTTTGTAGCTGCAAATTTGATGTCCTTAATACACTTATTTCCTCCCTAAATGCTGTAACACCTCGTAGAGTCTTTAGCTGATGGCTTATTGTTATTCAGTTTCATAATCAGGACAATTTGGTTGAGCCCAAGATCCTGCCTTCTTCCCAGGTAGCTAGAGTAAATCCCCCACTGTGTCCCCTACTGTTCCCTCTGGTTTATGAAAAATAGCACTGGTTGTTTTCTGCATTGTATTTCCCTGTCTCTGAAAGCTGGAGAACTCTAAGGTGATGCCTGACTTTCTTGAATGCTTTCTAATTTATATTCTCTGTTCTCACTCCAGGAAAAGTATTCCCAGCGGTAATTACCATAAAAGGACATTACAATGGTAGTGTTCAAACTGTGAATTCCAAGGAGTATGAAGAGGTGTTCAACAATGTAGGAAAATTTGTGAGTGACAATGGGTTTTTTTCTGTATATTTAATGATATACTGGACGTTACGCAGACAGAGAGGACACACATATGGAGCTAGAAGAGATTCACTAAAGAAAACTACTTCTTTCAAAGAACTCTTCATACTAGTTTAGACTTATTTGTAAAAGACATTATTTTTGCTCTCAGATGGCTCTTGCTGAAGTACCTAAAATGGGTAATATCTGCATTTTAGGACCCACTTCTATTCTAAGGAATTTTCACATAAATTGCTCTGCATCTTTCACCATTCCCCCTCCAGAAACAATGGGGCTGAGGGAAGTTTTCCAGCCTACTGAGTTTCTGAACTCCGCAGTTTGCTGGAGGCTCAATAATACTCAGTGGGTGTGAGTAGAAATGAACCATTCTGGCTTTTTTGTTTCAGTTTGGTTTATGTTTTGGTTTTTTTGTTTGGTTGGGGGTTTTTTGTGTGGTTTTTGTTTGTTTGTTTGTTTTTTAAAGAAAATTGTCGTTTCCACACAGCACAAACTTTACAGAATGACTGTCCAGATGCTTCTAAATACCTGAATAAAAAGCCTATCAGTATTAGTATTTGAATGCTGTTAGTGAAATGGATACTACACATTTTGAGCATTCTATATTTAAACATAAAATCTGGTAATAGATTTCCTGGAGAAATAAGATGAACAGTTTAATTTATACTGCCATGTTGGTGCAAGTGGATTTGCTTACGTCTCTTTCTGGCAGTAAGGAAGAAGAGATATGCACCTCTACTAGACATGTGATCAAAAATACTCACCAGATATTAATCAGAAATCATCAAAACTGGTTATCAATTTCTGCATGTTATTATATTGCTTCCTATGAATGTTTTATCAGAATGTGACCAAAAATTATTCCTCCAGAATGTGTAAAAATATTTTCCTTGATTTTTTTGTCCAACATTTGTTCATGACATGGCTACAGAAGACCATGGTATATAGGACTAGAATAGGTATAATGTAGTAATAGAATGCAAAAGTGAAAATAGCATAGAAAATAATTTTAATTTTATTTCAAAGGGTAGTTTATCTTTCATTTCACTTGAATCATGCATCTTATCCTTTGCTCATGGTGCCTCCTGCTTGTGCAGCAGTGGAGGCAGCTGCCTCCACTAGTTGTTCCCTGCTTCACATGGGATGAGGGAGAGCAGTGACCGTCCTACTGACCCCGTTCCACTCCCAGTGCTTTCACCAGTGCTGTGCTTCTCCCCACAAGATCAAATCCTTACGATCCCACTTCACTGCATCTTAGGGACATGTGCCATCTGTAAGGATGCCTACATCTCCCTCTTCTCTCTACTTGCACGTAGATCAGTACCATGGAGACACCCTCCTAAGCAATGAGTTTGCAAGAGCGTATCTGTAGCTATCCAGCCACTCAACCCTAATGCACTGCCTGACATTCATTCTCCATTGTGTGGTTTTTGTTTCATATTCCCTGTTCTCCCATATTCTAGAACACCGCCCCACTACTCCTCGTCTGCAATACCTTGCCTGGGAAGTAGCTGATCAGTTTGCTTTATTTGTGCCTATAGTAGCATGTTCTGGATTAAAACTTGACAGATGAAGCCTCCGTGGTTAATGTGATTTTGGTCTATGTTTCTGCTTGCTTTTAACCACAATTCATTTCTCTTTTATAGTTTAAAGAGGCCTTTCAAAAGTCTCTACCAGACTATGTACAGACTGTCATCGTGGCAATTCAGTAAGTTTGTCAGTTTGTTTTTTGCACGATACATACTTCACATACACCCCATTTTCATCTGTTTCCCATGGAATACTCAGATCAATAAAGAATATGGGGTGACTTCAGTTCAGAATGCTTCCCCTTAATGGAGAACATTCTTTTCATATTTTTAAAGTTTCTGGGATGCTGGCCCCCTTTTTCCCCCAATATGTCTATGAAATGGGCTGGCTGAGACAGCTCCGCAGTGGATGTTCCACCTTTGGCCCCATGTAGGATATGGCACTATGCTATAACTAGCAGTCCCCTGTGATGTCTGAAATAGTAACAGTTAACTATGAGGTTCCTATGATCACTTGGAGATCCAGCTTGGAGTTCCAGTTTAATTTAAGAAACACCCTCATTACAGAAGGCATACAGAATACATCTTACTGTGCATTTGTTGGTCCCTCCTGATGGTAGGTTGAGCAAAAGTATTATTGAATGAGCTGTGGTGACTGTATCTGTGGAAACAGGCCCTTTGCTGGTCCAGGTGAACACTGTGAGATGTCCCTCTCTTCCCATCCCCATCTGTTAGAGGTTACTGTCCCCAGACCTCTGCCAGCTTCTCTGTGAGTGGTTCCTAACCCACCTCAAGCAAAACCTGGCATGGTAGCACATACAGCAGCGTAAAACCTTTCAGTGAACCCCATGGGTTAAGCAGTTAAGCAGAGTGTTGTTCCAGCAGAGTTGTAAGGGCCGTAACTTTCAGCAGAGCAGTTGTGACAAACACATGGGGCACAAGTAACATCTTGAGGCACTACAGCAATCTGCCACTTAAAGATATTTACATGCATATCCCAGCAGCATGAAGTTTAACTGAAGAACAGGGTGGTCACTGCTGTTTTCCACCTCACCCCCAGGGAGGTTGCTGTCCAGTTGAACCCAATCCAGCTAGGGTGCAGTTGGCACAGACACCTCTACATTGCAAACAGGCCTTTCCGAATTCATTGCGGTCATCCCCTGAGTTATCCTTACCATGCTTCAGGATGGGTTCTCCACATCATGCCTGGATGACATCACAGGCTGATGCAAGGATGTGAAAGTTAGGGCTTAACAGACGAAGTCCTCCACACTGCAGCTGACTTGAGGTTAGCTCAGTTAAAGAATGTCAGCTGTGTGCCTACAGCACACAAAGGAGCAATGGTGTTAGCATTAAATCCAACAGCTACGTATTTACATTTGGATCTGCTGGAAAGATGGCTCTTAATGTACTCCTAAGCTAGACTCAAACTCATTTTCAGGTGTCTTGGCAATTACCTACATTATGGGAAGAAAGAAGCTAGGGGGCAGAGGGACATTTGGCAGAAAATTTATCTTGTCTTTGCATCTAGCTTGCTATCTGTATGGATTATATGAAACTTTAAAATGGTACCGTCTGTACTTTTCAGACTTCAGAAAGAAAGTAGAGATGCTTCTCTAACGAAAGTAACAGTGACGAACCTGTTTCCGGAGAGCTCAAATGCAAGCAATGACTCAATTTCTTCTGCAGTAGAAAAAGCAATAGTTAACTTGAAAAATTCGTCCTTTGTCTCCACTTACAACGGTATGTAACTCCTTACTGTGGAAGTAAATAATCAGCAGAAACAGAGGTTCCTATCTTCAGACCTGGTTGGAGGATTTCTGTGTACATAAAAGCTCATCAAAGCATAAGCCTAGTTGATTTTAAGGAGCCTAATGCTTGATCTTGGGTAATTTTGAAGATTCAACCATTCAGTGCTAGGCTTTTCTGTCTTATTGAGGCTCCCTACTTTCTGTGTAAAGAAGAGAAGGAAGATACTTATTCCCAAGTGAGCAATAGGATGGTGATTTTAACCTACTGAGTGTTAAGTGGTGGGAAAAATCAGGGTAAAATATATATAAACATATATTGTGCTTCTGAGAACAAGCCAGTATTTTACTGGGAAAATAGGATGAAACTCTCTTTAGACTTCCAGAATTAGCTATGGTAACTGAAACAAGGCCTCACTCATTAGCTACTGAGCTAAGTGATTCATTAATGAAAACCAGTGAAGTCTTGCATTACCAAAAGTGTAAATACATATTTTTTTCTTTCTCTCTCTCTCTTTTTTTTTTTTTAATATATTCCTATTTTGAAATCAGCTTTCTCTAAGGGCATAGACATTAAAAGAGTCTATTTCATGGCTTATAGCCTGAGCTTGGTCTCTGGGGGTGACTGTATCCACCTCAAGCATGACATTTCCTGTGTGCTGGTCCTAAATGTGAGGTTGCAATAGAAGAAAACTGAGAGCTTGCAAAGCACCAGCACATCCCTCTAATGTGTGCCACACACTGAGGTTTTTAAACAACTCCCACCACTGGGACATAGATCTAAAGAGCAATGTGCTGGCCAAACAGGATACTAATACTGCTCATGAAATGAGCTCCTTGCCCATAAATATTTATATCTATATAGAACTGTGTGGGATCTGGGCCTCACAGTTCAGTCATCGAAAAAACTAAGGGAATAGTGATGGGATTTTTCCGTAAGGGTTGTTTTGTTTTATTTTTCTTTTAAGGTGAGTCAGAAATTCAGTGTTCAGAATATGAATTTATGGGGGGAATTTCCCTTTTCACAGACTGGTAGCCAGGAAGGTTTGGTGGCAGTTGTAGGAGGTTCAGAAACAGAAGGTCAGCAGGTATGATGGAAATAGGACCTTAACTGGTAAAGAGCAAGGGAAAAGAAAGGTCTGGTTCAAAAGCCTGCAGTATTGATGTCCCAAGACAAGAACTTAGAATTTTTTTTCTTTAGCATTACTGAATAATTGGTTTATGATTTACCAAGCAAGTGCACTAGTTTCTATGAAATATTATTAGTACTCAGGTTTGCTCCCTGTTTCTCTTTTGAAGAGACAAAGCCTTGTGATGTGTTTCCATGTGATACTCTAACCACAGAGTGTGTAGGAGATATGGTTCCAGAATGCAAATGCAAAACTGGTTTAGAGAAGACAGAATGGGATAAATATTCTTGTTCAGGTAAGAACCTCATTGGTTTTTCTATTCCTGAAAGACTGACCTGCTTATTCCCTGTCTCAGTCCCTTTCTGAAAAGGTTGCTGTGCAAATGTGCTGGCCTCTGAAAATCAGGGAATCTATGTCTTATTAAGAAAGCCATAGAAACACGTTCTCACATTTCACTTTCAACATATCCATAATTCTGTTCCAGTAGAATAAACTACTAAAGCTTGATAAAATCTTCACTGAAACCAGTGAGTGGGCAATTCTTTAACTGCATTGCTAGACTCTTGGTAAAAACTGAAAACTAAATAGGTAAAGGATGGATTGAGTTGAATCCTATATTCACAGCCTTCTCTGCTAGGCCATATTTTGGGAAAAAATTCTGCATGCTACCTGAAGGCAGTTATGAGAACGCTGACAGAACCAGAAGTCTGGTGATGCACTATAATGACCTGTTAAAGCTCTGTCCCTTGTTCATAGTTCTAGGTTTGCATTACCAGTATTTAGACTAGTTTTTGTGGGAGGAATGATTTCTGTGATTTTTAGGAGTTGTTAGTTGTTGGGGGTTTTTTTGCTTTATGGTTTTGAATGTTTTAATGAGTGCTCTGTTCGTATTTTTAGCTCTCCTCCAAAGCCCTGAGACATAGCTTATTTTCTTCTCATGAAAACTAAAACTTTTAGACTACAGAAAGGAAAAAAAAGTCTAAGATATGAATTTTTAAGAAAAACAACAAATATTTCAAACACCCATGATAAAATTGATATCTGGCTATAATAAGGCCCAGTGAGATGTGATACAATGTAGGCCTTTGTGGCCCCTAATCTGTCTAAATCTGATCCAGTTTTAGATCAGTTGCAATACAAATTGCTGTGAGATTAAATTGCAGGTCATTGTTTGTCTGTGTAAGATGCAGCCTAAACAGATTTCCTTTTTTATGAAGCTAAGTGGTTTTAAACAAAGCCTGTTTACTTCTAATTTTGTACTTTTGTATTTCAGTTTCTGTTCTACATAGGTATAGTCCTAAAAAAGCCATTCTGGTGCTTTGAAAAATGAGAGAGTTGTGTGTGTTTTGAGTGCAATAAAAAAAAAAAAAAGGTGTGGAGTGGGCTATCTTCAACACTGATTTTAGGAGAGGCTCTCTTCAATTAACTCATATTCTTTTCCCCTGAAAATACAGCTTGCAAAAAGACCTGTTCTGCAGAAGCAAAGCAGTTCTGTGCAGTAGAAAAAGGGCGTCCGACATGCAAATGTATGGCTAACTTTATGGATGATGATGGAAAATGTGTAGAGTGAGTATTCAGCTTTTTATTGCATTCCTGTGTTCTAGACAAAGATGGGGAGAAGAACATCCAACACGGGGTCAGCTGCAACCTAGAAGAACGGGCTGCAGCTCTGTGAATCAGAGAGGTGCCTAAGGTGGTCAGCAGGTGGAGAAATTCCCATGGTGTCACAAGTTACGGCATTCTTACTGCTTGGCATTAATCTTTTGTGTGCACCCGTAATACCTCAGAGGAAAGCCAAGGAGGCCCAGGGGATAAGCTACTTCACTGCATAAACACAAACCAGAGTAACTGAACCATGGGAACTGGTATGCTGAAGTGTTTAGTAAGCAACAAGCATTAGAGCAAGACTTGCATCAAATCCCTGGGAAGTTTTCACTGATATCGGTGGGGACTGTTTCCTGATAACTTTTAGACCTATGTTATATCATCTTGGCTTTCTCTCTGAGGGTACTTCTGCCAGCTCAGGGGCAGAGCAGAACGGTGGTGTTTGCTGGTGAAGCTGAGTAAGTGACTAGTTGTGCTCTGCTCTGGTGGATAAGCAGAGGGACCTTATTCCCCATATCCACCAGTTCAGCTCTTTTTGTAATTATTGCTGCTGCACACTGAACATTTCTTACCATAAAGTTGATACATTTTAAATATAAGAAACTAGTATAGGAGGAAGACATAGCGTTGCCAGTCCTTATAGACCTTATATTGAAGCTTTTGCTAAAGACATTGTGCAGCAATTCCAACTGGCCCAGAGGTGCAGAGCTTAGTTCTTTAGAAAAATTAGGTCCTTTTAACATTTTTCAGACTGAGAATCTGAAACTTTGAGTGCCCAGATCACCAATCAATCTGAAAACCTGATTGTTTTACTCTAATGAAAGTAAAGAATTCAATATTAAGAGGAAACCTTTAATGAACACATCCTGAGGACAAATTATGGATAAAAGGGGGAAATACACTATGGTATTGTGATCACAGAATGGTTTCGATTAGAAAGGACCCTAAAGATCATCTTCTTAATGACATTATCTTTTCTTTCTTTCCCCTTTTTCTTTTTTCTCTCCTGTAGTTGTCCAGTGGGTTTTTCTGGGATGAATTGTGACAACAGTAAGTACAAGAATTTCTGATTTTTAATTATTCCCTTCCCTCCCCTCCCCTCCCCTCCTCCAGAACTTGTCTTTCAATATTCACCATGAGTTTTCAGTTGATGTTTTTTGATTGCTGTTTTTGTTTTTCCCAGGTACTGAACTCATCCTTATAATAGTGGGTTCAGTGTTTGGAGCCATTATCCTGAGTTTACTGATAGCAGTCTCTGTTATTTCATCAAGGTAAGAATATTTCTGATAATTGAACCTGCATTGCTGCATGTTCATAGAGAGCTAAGTATGGACCAAATTCAGACCGTCTGCAGTTTTCCCCTGCTAGCACATCAGCTCAAGGCCTGGCCCCTCCAGCTCAGTACAGGTGTCACTTAAAGCTTGCTATTCCTGGTGTACTGGCAAGCCTCTGTTTGCAGTTGCACCTCCTCATTTCTCTCCACACAATGAATACTCAAGCAGCTCCTCTGCCTGTGCTCTCAGCACTGCCCAGGTAACGATGCCTACAAGACCACCCACAGCAGACATTGCTCTCCAGCAGGTGCACAAACCGGTGCCAAGTGTGTGTGTCTGGCCTTGGCTGCAGGCATGAGGGCAACTTTTCTTAACTGAGTCGAAGGAATGCCTCATCTCTTCCTCTGAATAGTCAATTAGAGCTAGTGGTAGATGAAAGAAACTCCTTTTCTCTAGGAACTTGCTCAAAGAGGTCAAAGTCCCTCTCTTTCTCTCTTAGCAGCCTTGCCCCATCTGTGATAAAGGATGTCAAACTTTGTACTCTAATGCAATAATTACAATGATAACAAGGGTTCTGCAGTAGGTATGCTATAAAAATCAGTTGCGTGTTTCAGAACAGGACTGAGAATTCAAAATAAGGTGGGAGGGGGCAACTCAATAAATTTGACTTACTCAATAGGTAATGCACACTAAATGGTCTTTTAAAACCTCCTTTTTTCTTTCATTTCCTCTGAAGAGTCAAACACAAACGAAATCCAGAGAAGAAGAGCCTGATGAACTCAGGATATTCCAACACAAATATTCCTGATGATAGACCGAGTATGATGTTCCCCAGAGTCCAGACCACTTCTGGCCATACAAACCCAGGATATCAGCCAAACAACCCATATGATATGCAGTCCACAAACAGAGGTCATTTTTCAGGGAGGGATTATGATGATTTGGTAAGTGTTTCACATAGACCTGTGGGAATTGCATGGTGAAGGGTCTAGAGAGTAAGTCCTATGAGGAGCATAGTGTTGTGGGCTACAGACACTGTTGGAACCTAAACTTCAGTCTGTCCATTCTCCCTCGATCTAGAAGGCCAAAATGGTATAAAGGCACCCAAACAACACTGGCTGCAGCTGAAAAACTTTGCCTTAATACAGAGATCATCACTCAACTTATAAAGATCTCTCTAAAGTCTCCGTAGTCATCCTTGAGTCACAGGAGGGACGTGTGAAAAGCAAAGGTCAAAGCAACAGCTTGGCTGCCCAGGGGTCTGCTGTGTCATAGGACATTTGACTGCACTGACCAAACCCTCCTCAGCACAGGTGTGCCTGCAAGCATCACAGGCTGTTAACACCTGTGCTTCTTTTAAGCCAGCTGTGGAGTCAGTAGGTGCAGCAGTGGCACATCCCAGCTGCATCCTCAAGCAAGATTTATGGACAGCTTAAGCTGGGACAGCTGCCCAGAGGGTCGGTGTCCTCCCACCCACGCTGCTGCTGCCTCCTTCACAGCAAGAGCCTCTGCAGCTGCTGCAGCACTGCGAAGGGGTAAAGTGTGAAGTGCCTTGAGGAAGCTAGCACAGCTTTTGCATTGCTATAGCCCAGGGCAGCCTGGTCAGCAGAGGTGTGTCATCAGCTAGAAGGTGTGTTCTGAAAAGAAAATGCCTGTTTTATCCTTGAATTCTGCAAAGGAGCTGCGGAGGAAGCCGGGCCTTGAGAAGTGTATGCTACGATATGACTAACTTGCTGGGTTCAAAATGTATGGAGTAAATAAGAAGCACATTGTATGTTCAAATCTTGTTTAAATGACATTTTAGCTCCACCTCTGTGGCGCAAGAAACTACTTCTTGTCTAGTGAAGAAAATCTGTTTAATTCTAATACATTTACATGTTTTGCAGAATTGAGGTCTAAACCATGAAGGAAGCAACCCGGATATCTGATGTTTAAAAAAAAGCCAACAGCTTTTAAAAAGCTGCCAATTAAGATAAGAAAAGCATCTATTTAGTTAGTTGATGGGTCAGATTCACATGGATTTGGGCATTTCTAACTTTCCAAAGGTGTCTACTTTTCACTGTTTCAAATCTGCCTGTTTGGTTTTCCTTGAGGGCTGGTGCGTCTCGGTGAAGGGGCTCTCACATGCAGTGTGTTACATGCTGAACTCTTCTGAGAAAGGAACTTTCTGACCCAGAGCTACTCCTTATTTCTCTTCTTCTCTTGTCTAAATTCTCTGTAGTATGAAGCTTCGCGGGAGCCTAGGGGCTTTAGGATGCAGAACAGATACTAAGTGACCCAAGTTGCAGAAGGATGGATGACCACCATGACACTGGGTCCGATCAAAGACCTCCACAGCCTCTCACCAATGTACTTACTTCAGCAGCAGAGACAATGAAGTGCTTAACCCCCGATTCTCTCAAAATTTTCTAAAAGAAGAACTCTGCTTGAAAGAGATCATGGACAATTCTGAAATAAGGGGAAAATGTAGAGAGAAGACTTCTTGTAAAAGAACGAATGGGCTCCAATAAACATTAGACTTCTTTGAGAAGGCCAGTACATTGTCAAGAGAGTGAGTGTATAAAAGATACCAGGATTTTAGTCCTGCTGTTTTTCAGTTCTTCTGGAAGATGGTTCAGGCAGTATGTGCGAGGCTGGAAAATGTCAGCACCAGAGCTTTGCCTGTATTTGTGCTCACTCAGTTTCAACTAAGGCTTTGGGCAGATCAAAACTGCTTTTCATTAGAACTTAACCCATTTCACTTTACTATATCAGATACAGTCTTTCTCACCCTCCCCAACCCCCCAGTATTTCCCACCTGAAAGCATTCGGTTCAGATCTCTGCTGGCATGTGTTGTATGAGACAATGGCACTTGTCTGACCTATTCCACAGCCTTCCTTCCCAATACAATGGCAAGAAACAGTATCTTCAAACAAACCCTTTTGTTCTCTGTGTTGCACAACTGCTTTGATTTTACATTCTCAATTCCTGTGGAAAGTGTTAGATTTGTTTTTTTATTCTCTTACAGTCTTTATGTTTGAATGATCTTAATGTTGGTGTCTGGGTTTGGCTTTTTTTTTCCTAATTTCTTACATATGGCAAATAAATCGAGCTGTAAAAGAATCTACATTTTACCTTATTTTACTGAGTGTGCATTATCTGTTGCCTAGCATTAACCTTTCCTGATATATATATATAAAATATCTATAGGCACACACATGTACATATATTTATAGATTACATTCATATAAAGCATCTTTTAATTCTATTTTCTGTTGTGCATTTTATATATACAGATTAACTTTTCTTATTAAACATTATTTTTTCTCAGTACCAAGGCTTCCTTATGTTGCTCCCAGTGGTGTAAGTGGTTTTTTTACAACTCCAGAGACTTTTATGTTAAAATTTACCCTGTGTTTAGACACAAATGTGCACAGACTGGTTACCTCAGTATCCAAGCTTTCAATCAGAGGTTCTGATCAGAAATGTTACTAAATTTTAATGAAGCTAAAATGTTTATTTTTGTAAGACTGGCACCAATTTTCAGTGACTGCTTTTGGTGGGAACTGGGGAGTTAGTGCAGCTGAGTCTCCTTTGAAAATGCTGGACAAGCTGCTCTTTTTGATGGCAGCTGGTAATGGCAGTAGAATAAAAAGCTGAAAAAAGGGTATCTTTCAGCTTAAGTGGCAAGTTTGGGGGTCAGTGGCAGCAAACACTGCATGTGGCCATAATGGTTACCAGGGTATCCATGTAGATGTTCCATGATCAAAACCAGCTCCCACTCACAAGTTAAGCAGTTGAAAACTGGGAACTAAACAGTCCTAATCTTTCTCATGTGGCTTCTCTAGCAAAAGAAGGTAGACCCTGTTTTCTCAGAAGTAGCCTGGTGAGAAAAGTTGTCATTTTGTCTCTGTTGTTTTCCTGGGTTTTCGGTTTCTTTCTTCCAGTTGACTGCTGTCCCCTCTGCTGCTGTCACCTGGCTGCACAGCAGCTGCCATTGGCAGGGTCTGTAAGAGACCTGGTTCTGGTGGCATTAGGCAACCCCCACCATCTAAGCGTATCTCAACATGCTTAAGGTGACCTTTGCTCCACGTGAGCCAGGCTAGCTGGATTTAGCTCTTCATGATACCTTACTCAAAGGATGGTAGAGATTTGGCCTTATTTTCTTGACTTTCCTTCTGAGACCCCTCACCCATGAGGAGCAAAGCAAGGCATGGTGCCTACACTTATCACAAGAGGGAGAGGGCTCCATTCTTCCTCCAGCTAATAAAGTCCTGCAAGGGGGACCGGCTACCTCCCCCAGAACTTTAATGCATGGCCCTCCATGCCTAATGCCCCCTTCATTTTCTTTGAACCCTCTGTGTCTCCACCATAACCCAGGTGAAGATGCTCACAGCTTCTAATGCTTCTGCTAAGTCCTTTCCTTTTCCCCTTTTCCTCTGATTTTTCAGCAGCAGGAAAATGTTCTGCTGTCAGCAGCATTATGTTAACCCATGTAAACTCCACTCTGGGGAGTTTGCATGGCATGAGACACTGGAAAACAGATGGGATATAGGCAGGAACCACCAAAAGTCATGAAGCTCAGTTGGCTGCTTTTGCTGGGATGCTGCCTCCTCTCCTTCTTTGTATGGCAGACTGAAACTGGGGCTATGTACAATCGGATAAAGATTTCTCTATACCAAGAGTAAGAGGCCACCAGATGGGTCATTGTGGTTTTTCATTGAGGTAAATTGTCTGGTTTCATCCACTCAGTGCAGGGGATCCTTAAAATAAAGGTAACAGTAGCCTGCTACAGAGGTATGTGAAAAGGCCTTTAAGTGTTATCTCCTATTCTTTCACAAAGCAATAGAGGTTGAAAATGCAGCTGAAAGCTCAATGATAAATGAAACTTTAATGCAGTAAAACTTTATTGAGGGTGTAATATCAAGACATTTGCTGCCATTGATAATAAAAGCAGCAAAAATAGCCAGGTGTGTGTCATTTAACTGCAGAAGAATTTTCATTGCTCTGATTCAAAGCTAATTTCTGCAGCTGCAACCAGTTCTCATTTAGCCTGTGCTGGGGAGGGGCTATGAGATACCAGTGTGAGCCTGCTACTCTTTAGCATTTCAAAGGCTGTTACAGATATTTTATCTGGACTGGAATTCTGTACCGAAAGGGCAAACTCTCAGATGTGTCACTTCTGTTTGGCTATTAGCAGTGCGTGATTCTGCTGAGAAATGTGATAATGGAAACTAGCTCTTTGTGGTGTTTTATGGTTGCTGCCACTTGGCTCATACTTTGTTTCAGCTGCCCATCTTTCAAAATCCAACCAGACATGGAAAAGAGAGCTGAGTGCGACCTTCACCCACCCGTGTGAGTGAGGACATGCCTGCAGGCTGAGAGGCTCCAGGGATCTGTCGCACTTGTTTCACTTCCTGGGTTCTCCCACTCATCTTCTTCCCTGAGACACAGGGTGTCCTGCTGGCACTTGACTCACAGAGGAGGTGAAAAGATGCTGTCACTCAAGTCTGCCACCTACTTTTATCCTAGAACAAAAATTACTCTGGAGAGTGTAATTGCTTGGCACACCTGCACAAGTTGTGCTAAACAGTGCTAAAGGGGTTGGGGTAGAGGTTTGCCTGGTTATAACACATATTTGTATGGGGATATTGGGATAGCTTCAGTGACATGCCATTCTCCCTTTATTTGCATACACCCAAGCATATTTAAGCCATGTGGGATGGGAGGGGAAGGGTACAGTGCTGGGGATTGTAGTGGGGTAAGAACCTGGGTCTGGGCAGCTGCACTGGAGGAGCTACACCACAGAAATGTAATGGGATGGTGGGGTAGGAATGGGTGGGGGTGATCAGGCCTGCTGCTCTTAGCACTGCTTATACCTGAAACCAGCTTCAAAACTAAGACTTAAACCTCTGCATCCACACACTCACCAGCAAAGCCCAGCATCCAAACTCGCATGTGAAAGGCAGCACTTTTCATGCCTGAAAGCAGGAAGCACTTTGCATTTTTTCTGGTTACTTCTTGGTGAAAATCACCTCTTGTTTCCTTTATGAGACTGTTTTTACATAGATCCTGCATGTGACGTGCCAGGTTGGAGGCAAAAATAAGAGGGAACAATAGAGGTAAGATACTATTGGAGACTAAGGGGCTTGATTTTCCACTTCTTGTTATTGTGAGTTTGATGGCTGGTTCTTTTCAGGGTGAACAATAGCATCCCTTCCAACCAGAGAGGCAGAGGAAGGGAAGTCTCTCCTCCAGCAAGCAGTATTCACCTCCTTGGTAGTAATGGCTTCCCCAACAGAAACCTCCAACATGCAGAGTGTTTAGGGAAACTCAGGTGAAGGCTGAAGGGATTCAGGCAGGTGCCATGGTGAACATGACTGTCCCTAGCTGGTTTTGGGGAGACCACCTTGGCTGCATCCCAGGGTCAGGAGATTGATTTGACCTTGGTACAACTCAGAGGCTTGGGATCCTGCTTGATATTTTGTGTTCAATCGCCCAGGGCCACAAGCCACAACAAGGCAAGTGAGGCAAGCCTAGCAGTGCCTCATCTGCCGCTTTTGTGAGAGGAGGAATGCCATTTGTCAAGTTTGGCAAACGCAAAGTCATCAATTGCTATTTTATCCCAATTTTCCACCCTTCACCCTTTTATTTTTAGCACAATAATGTTCTCTGCTTCAAAACCCTGTGTCCAGTGTTTGTGGATGGAGCAGCTTTGCTTACCAAGGGTTTCCAGAAGGATTACATTGACCTCTTCCAGGTTTTGAGCTGTGAGCTGAAGATACTGATTTTTACAGGGAAACCCATAAAACGTGTCAGGTCACAATTAAAGATGAAATAAACAGGACTAAAAATAAGAATCCATAAATTGCGTTGCTGCTGATACACTGCTCTTTTAATATATCAAAGCCACAAAGGCAACTTGGAAATTGTTGGGAAAGCTGATGACAAGGGTATAAAAGGAGCAGATGGGGACTATGATGTAGCAGAGAAGGTCAGTGATAACTCTGCAGCTACTTTTATAGCTGAAGCTGTTGGGGAGCTTCCCAGATCTGCAAGTCTGCAGTAGATCAGCTGGAGAAGCCAGAGCAATCAGAAATACAAAGATAACATAGTGTAAAGAGCTAACAGGAGTAATGGCAAGTAAGTGAAGGAACTAGGTAACAGAAGGGATAAGGTCAAATAGAAAAAGTTGTTGTTAATAAGTGACCAGGCACAGCCAGCCCATCGCACCCTGCAGACTCTCTGAGAGGCACTGACCTATCAGATGGGACTCTGAAGCCACTGGCTCAGGATGGCAGCCAAACACCCCCCAGAATTTGGGGGTACACAAAGCTGTGAACTTGCTGTCATGGGATGTTGTGGATTCTATATCTGCAGGTTCAAGAAGAGATTAGGCAAATTCAAGGATGCAAATGCCTGAGCTAGATGTATACCCTCAGAACAGGATGAGAAAGCAGAGGTGCTGGAGGAAAGGGCTGTAAAAGGGACTGAGCTCCCAGGACAGTCGCTCATGTTGCAGTCTCTGGAACAGAGCCTGGGACTGGATGGACAACTTGGGCCAGAGGGACATTTCTCACTTTCTGAATCCATTGACCTTCTTTATTCAACTCAGCACAGGCTGAAAGGTGATGCCTATGGCATGGGTACATAGTGGGTCTTGTAAACCCTGATTACACCCAGGCTATTCATGAAACAGGGAGAGGCAGGGTGAAGTGCTGTACCTGGGGCTCTGCTGTTTATGTAAAAACAGCCTCATAAAAGAAACAAAGGAAAAGTTTCCCAAGCAATCAACTGAAAAAAGTGCAAAATGGGTCCTGCTTTTGAGTCTGGAAGGTGCTGCCTTTCTCACACAAGCTCCAAAGAGCAACCTCCGGAGAGCAAAGTCTATTCCTCTCCTTCAGGAAAGCAAATCAAGACTAACAGCTCCCACTCTCCCTCTCCTGGTGGAAGCAAAACAGTCTATGAAGGAGCTGTGCCTCACCTGCTTCCCTCTGTTTCCAATTCCCTGGACAATGTCTCCAAATCCTGGGCTGTGTCCCCCACAGCACCTGCTAAGGTGGGCGACATCAAGGGAAGCAGAGAGAAAATATCTGCCCAGCTGGTGGCCCAAACACAGCAGAGATTTCCCCAGGAGAGCTGGGAGACTTGCAGGGCCAGATAAAGTGGTAAAAGGAAAATAAGACATTGGGAGGAATAAAAATGTTGCCCAGGACTCCAAAAAGGGCTGTGGAGGGGCCAACATTGCTTTTGGTGGGCATCTGTGGCAACCAAGCATTTTATTCCCTTTTTTTTTTCCCCCTGTTCTGAAATACTAATACACTGGTAGCACCCTGAGGGACATTTGTCCCAGATGTTTTCTCAGTTTGATCGTCCCTTGGCAGTCAGTTTTTGGAAGTGACATTAACAGCTTCCCAGAGTAACGTGCATCACATCTTGCTGGGTGGGAGGGCAAGGGAAGCCCTCAACCCTCCTGAGAGAGCCGCCCTAGACCCTGGCTAGTGGCATTGCTGCCTGTCCCTGATGTCTGGATGTAGCCAGGGAGAGGAAGTCTGCTGCATGAATGAGACTTAGGGGAAACAAAAAAAGGCTTTCTCTGCAGTCTTTTATCCATAGAGATCCTTTTATAGGGTAAATCAGCCAAAAGTTAAAAAAAGAAACGTTTCATATCTGGAACAGTCAATGAATTCAAGAGGTCATTATAGTGCTAAGGTTCTTAATCCCCTCTCAAGCAGAGGAATGTTTAAATTGGTGTGAACCAGGGTTCAAGTCCAGGCAGGTATTTCAGTGCCTAACTTGCACCGACATTAATGGGAATAGAGGTCTCTGGGGAGGAATTGTGGACCTGGGCCTGTGTATCATTCCTATAAATGAAACAGGGCTTGTGTTGCACATGTGTAACAGCATGTTATTACTCTTTTCAAAGCAAGGTCTTTCTTTCTAGGCTTTTCAGCATTTCTCAACTGTTTTGTCCTTCCAAGTTTGGTGTGAACAGATTCTGCAGCAAGCTCATGCTGGGCAGAAACTGCTTGCCAGAAAAACGAAATACCAGAGTTCAGTGATTTATTTCAGGTAGTGATTAAATAGCCAAGTGTCAACTGAGATTTGAAAAAGCTGCATGGGACACTGGGAGGTCCAAACTGCACAGATCCAGGTGAGTTCCTTGGAAACCCATTTGTACCTCCAGAGCACTCTGCTCATGCAGGTGCTTAGGACTGGGGTTTTTACTCCATTCAGTGGGAATTTTGCCAGAGATTTGAGTGGAGCCAAGCCTCCCTGACTCTCCCTTCTGACATTTTAAATCGTATTTAATAGCGTTCCCCCTAAATGTAGACACACAAAGGGAATCTCTTTGGGCTCTCCATTTATAAAAAACTCTCTGCTAGATGTGTCCAGCAAATACTCCTGGCTTTTGTGGCTCTCCCGGAGTGCTAACCAAGGTGGGACCAGTTTATCTGAGGCAAGACGTGCAGGAAGAGAGAATATTTCTGAATACAGCATGCAGGGTGGTGGGGACAGACCTTGAGGTTATCAAGCCCTCCTCCTGCTCCTTCCTCTCTGCAACCAGCCAGAGTCCCTGGCCACAAGATGGAGCTGGCTCTTTGCAGTTGCAGGATAGGGCACCCCAAAGGCAAAACCTTTGAATGAGCACATTTTAATTGGAGTTAACTATTAACAGATCCCACAGACAGGTTTCCATAGAGATGCTAATTTTTAACCCTCTCCTGTGTCACAGCCTTGTGCATCCCCATTGATGGCACAGTCCTTAGCTCCAGGGATCGTGGCATATTTTTGTGAGTGGCTCACAGCTGGAGATATCCATCACCCCTTTCAGTTCAGCACATCAGTAAGCCCTCCTGATATGGCCACACAGGCACACAAATGCCCCCCAGCATGCTCTGGAGGCTGTAGGAACACCAAAACTTGCCATGTTTCATCTGGCTTCACCATCACTGTCTGAAGGACTCCAGTTTATGCTCCTTAGAGGCATAAGGAAACTCCCCCATGGACCTCCCTCACTTTCAAGGCCAGCGGCTTCAGGCATGGACTTGCCCAGAGATTTATTCTGAACTCTGTCTTTTTTCATGTAGGAGAGGGTCAAAACTTGGCAAGACAACTTTAGGTGTTGTTCTCTGCTTTCTAGCAGTGTTGCAATGCTGCTTTTCAGCAGGTCGGGAGTGGTAGTGTCGCTCTCAAGTATCTGAGAACAGAGGTTGGTCCTTAGATGGTAAAAATAGATATTTTTATATCTATTTTTATAGCAGGCAGCAGCAACATGAGCTACATCTTTAGCCAGAGAATAGAAACAGGCTTGAATTCATGCCTGTAGTTTTTGGCATGTGGTAGTTGCCTATTACTGACAAGGATATTGTGTGAATTGTATATTTTTTTTTAATAGCTTCCTCGGAAAAAGCTGGAGACAAACTTTTTCCACGGTGGTGCAAACCCCATCAGCCAGGTCTGTGGACTGATTTGCAGGGTGAGGCAGCATGAGGACACCAGAGCTGCAGAGTGCCCAAGACCTGTGCCTCTGCACTCCCACGTCCCATCACGGCACAGCCATGAGGACCCAGCATGGTGAGGACTTGTAAAGGAAAAGGAAGTGTTTTCCTAACACAAGAACTGTTTGTAACATGGTCGAGGTTTCCAAGGTTCAAACGAGTTTGCCTTTTACTTCATATCTCTGATTCTACATCCCAGCCCAACCCTTGCTCCTCCCAAACTAATTTTTATTAAACCCACAAATTAGTTCAGCTTGTTCATCTCCTGGGTCCCAGTTTGGCCATCTTTTGTTGTATGTTGTTATGTTGTATGCTTCTTGGAGCAAAGGACTGAGGGATGTTCAGGAGCTGCTGTGTACCAGTGGTGCCCAAGGCCAGGCTGCACCCAGATCCCTCCCCCAGCCATTCCTGTCTTCACTGTGACTTTGGGAAATGGATAATCTTAGCTGTCCTAGCTGGTCCTTCTGGCACACAAGAGAGCTGTGCCTGGGATCCTATGGCTTCTGAATTTAAGGCAAATATGGCAGCTGATATTACAGTAGTAGAATATCACACCCAATAATGTGGCTATAATAAGTTATATCCAGTCAGAAAGTATCTCTTCCAGTTGTAGCTGTTACAACTGGTAGCAAACCTTAATTTATACCACAAAAATGGGAGAAAGTCAGAGGATTGTACTGCAGGATAGTGGCAATATTTTGTGAAACATTAAGGCAGAGCTGAAGCTTCACCCTAAAACAGGCTGTGGCCTGGGACTGGCATTTTGCTCAGACTGGTGTAGAAAGAGGAGTCATATTTGAAAATCTAGAACCTCTTCAGTGCCATGACAGGCATCTAGCCATGACTCAGATGCTTTTATCCACCCTTCCTGAGACAAGGAAAATATGACAATGAAAACCTATCTTTAAAACACCCAAAGTATCTCAGATAAAGGATTTTATTTGTTTTAACTGATAATAAATGAACCAAAGAACCACTTTACAATTGCATCACTTGCAAATGCATGCCCAGGTTGGATACACTGGGTTTTTGTCCTACTTTGACCATAGCTTTGAAATGCAAGTGATAAGAAAGTGAGCACAAAGATGAGGCCTTTCCAGACTGGGGTCTTCCTATCTCTGTTATGACAGAACTGTGCAATGACAATGAAAACCCAAGTCCAAGGGCCTCTGTGGCACCTAAATACTTCAAAGAGCCTGAGGGATCTCAGTCTCATGGGCTATGAAATCCTCAGTAATGGCATTTTGTAGGCAGGAGGCATGATGGTCAAGAGAAAAGACACAGGCAATGGTGATGGCTGCTCCTGGAGATCAAGGCTGACTTTGTTGCAGGCCATCCTTTCATGATCCCCAGGAGCCAGAGCCCTTCTTTTGGTTCTTATCCCAAAATCTTGGGATGCCTCAAACTCATCTTTTACTGACTATATAATATAATAATCTCATTAAGACATGGGCACTAAAAGCTTTTTTTCTCAGTCCCTTATTCAGAACAAGGGAATCCCAGGAAAAAGATCAAGGGCATCTATTGTCACCCCATCCCTGACTTAAGAAAAACAGCCAGGAAAACACTGGTTTGGCAAGCAGGAAGGATTTATACCAACACTTTCTCTGGGGACCTCATTTCAGGCCACACATTACCTCTGCTCATGCCTCGTTTCTAGGCCAACCTTAGGGACACAAGGCTGCCTGGTCGCTCTGGAGCCCAGCTGCCCACTCTGTGGTGGGTGCATTCCCCATGATCAACCACTGCAAATTCCCCCTCTTGGTGTCACAGCTGCTCACTTGGTCTTTAGTGAAATTACATCCCCTTTTTGTGCTGCATGTGGGGCAAGAGCACAGCACTCGGAGAAGGGTATTAACATTGTTCTCATTGGGGAAGCCACAGCACTTCTTGCCCTGCAGCTCCAGGTGTCTTTCCTTGGAGGGCCCTGGGCCCCAACTCTAGTCTGTAGGTCAGCAGTGGTCTAATGGGATGAGATATGTGGCCTGTGACTCTGTGGGACCTTCACAGGGGTTTGGCTTGAAAAATACAGTGATAGGAGTACATAGCAGATGTTGAGCACTGACAACAGCTTATGGCTCCAAAGATGCATAGTAGCAGCTCCTGACCTTCTCCCTTCTTGTGGGAGTTTTTCATGGGGTCTGTGGGACGAGGTCAGCCTGGGCACAGCAGGCACTGGGTGCTTGTGCCAATGCCAGAGGCGCCTGCAGAAAGCAAGAGCAGGCACTCGACCTCAACTGAGCCCAGCTAAATATAACCAGTGACTGGTGAGCTCCTGTGCTTCGCCTGGCTCCAGTCCCACTGCAGTACATTCCTTCTGAAAGCAATGCCTTCTTTCTCAATCCCTCTTCTCTGCTTCTTGAGATGCCACAGTTGAGTCTCAGAAGGTGGTTTCCTTCCCTCTGAGTAGTTTCTTTCTCCCATGATACTGCTTTTCCTTTTTGCCTCTTGCTCACTCACCACTTGCCCCTGTGCATCTGCTCCCTTATCCAGCAGTTCCTGGTCAGCATGGCAGACACAGGGAAAAGGGATGAGGATCTCCCTGGTCATAGGAGTGATTAAGCTCTCACACATGACCCTATCCATGGGTGTTAGTAGATGTAGTTATATCTTGGGGTACCTGGGCATGGCCAGAAGATCTGAGAAGGGACTTCTAGATCTACATGAGACTTCTCTGGGCAGTAAGGCTCATATCGGGTACTTTATCTCTTGAAAGTGCAAGATATGAATTTTTTTTCTTTTTACAGGAATATTAAAAATATACCACAAGGAGGAACAACCTGCTTTGAAGTCCCCTCACACCACATGTTGCATTTCCAGGTCAGTCCCAACATAGCCAGTATTAATTTTGTTATTAATAAAGGGTGACAGCACGCACCTTATTGTGTTCTTGAGATAACAGGGAGAGCTGATGCTGGCCCTTTCCCTGTGCACAAAGCTCGAGGGCAGCCTGTAGGTCACAGCCTGGCCCACACACCACATTCCTACCATGGCAATGGTTTTGGTGAGGTATTTAGTGATGTTTTTGCACCGGTTCCAAGCACTGTGGTTGATGTACGTGACTGAGCAAGTAGGTGGTGCTGCAAGCGGTAGTTGATGCTCCTACAGCCACAACAGGAGTTACTCTGTTTTACCAGCACCGGGACAGTTAAAATGTTACAACTTTTGTAGGTATGTATTTCCTAAAACAAATAATCACTTTAAACCCAAACCGGGATTCTCCCAGGAGCATGGAGAGGCTGAATAAACCAGTGAGGTTTGTGAAAGCAGCGTTGGAAATCAGTGCAAATAAAGAGAAATTTTGGCAGGTGGCATCACAGTTAATTGCTTCTGTCTGAGAACAGCAACACAGCATAAATCCTTTAGGAAAAATCTGATGGTGAGATCTATTAGACACTATGCTGAAGTGACATGAAGGGCTTCGGGTCATGGTTAAGTTTCCTATTACTACAAATTGCTTTTAAAATCAATGATCAGCTCGATGGTTGATTTCTGATTTATTTTAAAAACGGAAAAAGCAGAAAGCCCTCCAGCAACCCAAACACAATCATAAATCCTACCTTTCCTTGGGATCTGAAGTGCTGATGTCCCAAGCAGTGGGTGTGCAGACAGCGCCAAAAAGCCGTCGGGCAGTGCAGCGCTGCCCTGGCTCAGAGAGCCCTTCAGCAGATGGACGCAGTCTGTTTGCACAGAGAAAATCCCTGAAGCAGGAAAATGCCACGTAAGAGGAGGCACTGACCCGTGGGGAATGAGCGCAAGCCCTGCTGTGAGCAGGAGGGGACGGCAGGCATTCTTCATGCCTGTGGGTACATACTTGTGTGTGTGTCTGTGCACACCGTGCGTGTCTGACTGTAGGTGCCTGGCCGGGTGCGTGTGCACCCGTGAGTGTGTCTGTAGGGATGCGCACGTGTGTGTGCACATGCAGGTGCGTGTGTGTGTGTGTGTGCCTGTGCCGGGATGCTCTGCGCACGCATGTACACGTGTGGTGCGGGCACTCACGTCCGCACGTAAGCATGTAGCACGAACGTGGGCGTGTGTGCAGAGGCAGCCCGTGTGTGTGTGTCCCCCACCCGAGTGCGCGGCCGTACCCTCGGGTCCCANAGGTAAGGGCCGCTCCGCTCCCGCCGCCCCGGGCCCTGCGAACGCCGCTCCTGAGGGCGGATTGTCCCCCAGACCCGTCTCGGTGCTCTCCGTTACCGTGTGTGTTCTTCCCTCCTCTCGCCCCCCTTCCCGGCTGCCTCCCCCCGGCGCCCCGCTCTGCCCCGCGCCCGCCGCGCGCCGCCCCCTGCCCCGGGGCCGGACGGTGCCGGGGCTCTCCTCTCGTCCCTGCCGGGGCTCTCCTCTCGTCCCTGCCGGGGCTCTCCGCTCACCCCCGCCGGCCCCGGCAGAGCGCTGCACCCCGGCCCCGGTTGCGGGCGGCGGAGCCCCGCGTTCCGGCAGCGCTGCGGGGCACGGACAGCATCAGCGGCGTGTTACACCGCCGCCTTAACAAGCACGCCACAGCTATGTATGCACCTCGCTCTCTGTATATTCTTAAGGGAAGCAGCGTTAGCCACTTTTCAGGGACAAGCACTGCCCCGGGATGTTTGTCTGAGCTCTCTGTGTTAATCGATGAGATGAGAAGCATCAGCTAAAAGCCATACGCAAGCTTGCACCCTGCCGGTGACCGATCTCCTCACTCGCACCTTGTATGGTCCCCCCAAGTCTGCGTGGCACCCAGACAGTGGTCCTCATCGCCCGGGGGGATGCTCTCACGATTTACACACACACACACACACACACACATACACACAAGCTGCAGCGCAGTTTCTGACTCCACTCCAGTAGTGCTGGAAATGCAGTTTCGCTCCACTCTGAGCACTTGGGAAAGTTTTTTTTTCATATTAAAGGAGTCCACCAAATACCCTGAGTCCACCAGACTGGTACTTCCTCTCTGTGCTTAATGTTTTAATGAGTGATCTTAAGAAGAGGAACATTTTGCTGTGGTGCTCGACTGCAAAGGTTTGAAAGAGGGTTTCTTTGCTTCATTTATTTATTTATTAGTGTGTCTGATCTATTAAATTGATGGTTCAGTTCTGCAGCAGATCATCTCAGGGATGAGTCTGTTAGAATATTTATTGGAAGCATAAATAAAATGCTCTTTTTTGACACTTACTTATATAAAGTACATCACTTATTTTTTTCCCTTCCACAAGCAAGCCAGTACATTCATCTCTGTTTGAGGAGCTGCCCAAACTAGGATTTCTTGCAGAACAGGTTTAAAATGAGGTCTGATTGCCTGGAGCATCTTTATGAGTAAATTTGTTGAGTACCTTTGGCGAGAGTTTCCTATCTTGCTCTGCATCTGTAGTTTGATGTATTAAAATCTCTGTTGTCTAGTGGGATACACTGCCTTGCTCTGCTTTTTTTGGGCTCTCCTGCAGCTGAGCCCAAGGGAAGGATGTCATTTGGAGATGCTCTTTATGCCTGTTTGACACTGCTCTGCAAAGTAAAGAGCATGCAGAGCTTAGGACTCAGTGGCATCAGTGTGAAGGACTGTATGTGGGCTGTGCAGCTCAGTGATGCAAGGGAGTGGATTATTTTCCTCCAGAGTAATCCCAGCTAAATCCTGGATGGAATTTTCCCCATTATAAGAAGTTTAGTTGATTTTCAGCAGTGTTTTCATTAAATGCATCACAGTCAAGGAGCAGACTGAGTTTCTTCCAGTCTTACTGGATGATTTGCCCCAGGATCTGCAAGGATCTGGACTAGCATGAACATCATCAGGTCCTTTCTTTGCCTGATTCAGGAAAGACTGTGCTGAATCAAGCATAGCAGACTTGCATCTGGAAAATCCTGCGTGTTTCTACTCCAATTCAAAAAGCTCAGGTTTCAGTCTAAAACTGGAGGGCTTCGCAAAGCTCTGTTTTCACAACAATGCTGGAAATGGTTTAGTGTTGCTACAGAGTGGAAAGAAAAGCATATTTGGAAACTTCAAAAGCTGCCACTGGGAGGAATGTCACCCCATGGCTTGGCCACAGGAGCGTGGGCTGCTTTGGTCATGGCACCCAGTGCAAGCAAAAGACCTTGGTTTTCATTCAGCTATTACTGTGACTAAGTAAACTCTCAAAAACCAGCAGTCAGGAATGGAGGTAAATATTTCCCTATTTCCATGCAGATGGGCAAGTGAAGCTGTGGGAGAGCCAGGGTAGGGTAGCCAGAGTATGAACTGAAGTCTTTGCTATATAAAGCACATTATTTTTGCTGTGTTACCCCATGCACCACTGCCAAAGCAGCATCTCTCGAGGAGAAGCTCTGGGCCATGTTGTGGAGTTTGGAAATGCAAGTGTCAATTGCTGTCTAAATTATAACTCTGTTGAAAAGTTACATTTTACTTTATATTAGCTATTCATCTTTTGAGCTCTTGTAATGTCCAGGAGCTTGAATATGACTTCTGAACATGAACAAGGAATGAAACACCTGGGTATGTGGTAATAGCCAGAAAAAACCCCAACACCCTTAAGAAGACTCTTGTTTGGTATGAA
Source organism: Sclerurus mexicanus (assembly GCA_013396755.1). NCBI lineage: Eukaryota > Metazoa > Chordata > Aves > Passeriformes > Furnariidae > Sclerurus > Sclerurus mexicanus. Next base: position 573,188 of record VWZF01005833.1, on the reverse strand, counting down.
TGAGCCCAAGGAGCCTGTCTGAATGAGAGCCATAGAGAAAGTCCAGGGCTTGGCGCTCCCGGGTTAGAATTAACCACCTTGTGGGCAGCAGAGACCCGTCGGTGCAGGGCTCTGACGGTCGTGCCTTGGCGATGACTGAATATGACTGACGGCATCTACTTCTCCTCTTTTTGTTTTTAGCCCAGGGCACACTAGGTTTTCCTTCAGCTGTCCAGCTTGATTCACTGCTTCCTGCGCTTACAGCCCGGCCCCATATGGGAGTGACCCAGGCAGCCACAGCTTTTCATTTTTGGGTGCAATATTTACGTGGGATACAGCAGAAATCCTGCTTCCAAAGCTCTTGTGGCAGAAAGTTCTTGGGACTGGAGAAGACTCCGTGTGGGTCTTCAGCAGCTATCGGCAAGTCTGTGCAACCTGCAGATTATACCCAGTAGCAGCGTGGTACACTGGTATTTGCAGATGCAGCTGGCTGGAAGCAGAGGCCTGACAATGCTTTTATTGACATTTGGGTTGGAAAAAATAGCAGACTGGGAGTTCAAGCCTGAGGCATTTCATTTGGAGTGTGCAGCCTCTGTGCTGAATCCTCGGCTGGCGATTTCTTTAATCAGTTATTGACAGTGGAAGTTAATAGCTGCACCCTGGGGGAGCTGGGGCATCGGTGGTATCGAAGGGCACATTCACAGCCACAGGCATGCTTAAACAAGCTGCTGCATTCAAAGTCCATACCATTGATGTCTGCTTCATCTTAACTTCTGTGGTTCCACTTTATTTTTAAAGGCCAAAGCCCAAATTGTGGATTTTGCAAGGGAAACTCACTCTGTACCCCTTATGCTGCTGGACACAAGCAATGCAGGAGCAAAGAGCATCACCAGTGCCCTGGTTGATGGCTCTGGTGGCCTTGTGGGCAGAGAGAGCCCTTAGTGTCTTCCATCCCTGCCAGCCTTGGGCAGGCCCCAGTGCAAACACACTGACAGACTTAACCTGGATATCCAGTGGAAATTACTTTTATAATAAAATAGGAGTAATCTACTGTAACACAAGTCCACTGTGGAAATCAACTGTATGGTAGGGGGAGATGAGTATCTTCCAAGACTACAGTAATATGAAAATTTTGAAGGAGGGTCCGCCCCATATACTCAGCTGGAAAAATTGAGATGTCCCTAAAGATGTGACTTTAAAAGTCAGGGCATCTGGGGGGGTTTCAGACAGCCCAGCTCTGTGTTTTGGGCTAGTCAAACAGCTATTGCCTTCTGTTCTCAGTAATGGAAGTATTCCATTTGGAGATGAATAGCTGAACTCTTTGATTAACCAGAAACCTTTGAAAAGAGTGAAGAAAAATCATCAGGTTCAGTCATAATTTAGAGGTTCTCAGCACCCCAAAATAAATTTCTGTCCTTTTCAGTTATCTTGGGGAAGGAAAAGAAAACAAGACCTCCTTGCAGGTGAAGTGAGATTTGCAGCTTCTTCTGCCTTTTAAGCTCCTAGCAGATTATTTGCTCTTGTTTGGATTTACAGTATGTTTAGCATTAAGAATGTCTCAGAATCACCCTGGACACTGTTTTGGAGTAGAGTAACACTTCTCTTGTTCTATCTTGCTGAAGGTCTCAATCTGTGCACCAGTGGAAGTGCCACATCATGCGAAGAGTGTCTCCTCATCCATCCCAAGTGTGCCTGGTGCTCCAAGGAGGTATGTGGCCAGGCCTTGTTTGTCTTGCATGTTTTTTGTAATGCTGAAAGGGAGATCTTTTCTCCCCTGTCCTGTTTCTGAGCTGGTCCCGTGCTGGAAGGGGAGGGTGAGGGCAGTAGGTGCTCCATGCAGAGTGTATTTTGGGTGTATGCAACTCCTCAGCTCTCTGACATCATAGGAAGTAAGTCTTTGACCCCATGGCCCCCACACATCCTCAACAGAGCATCACTGTTCCTTCAGTCCTTCTGCCCCTTCAATTACCTTCTTGTTTTCGGTGGATGCTGGATCCCTGCATGGGCTCTGTGTTGCAGGGAGCCTTGCTCAAAAGCTCTCTCCCTAAAAAGCCCTGTGCCCCTGGCCAGTGTCCTGCTACGTGTCCCTTGTTGTGTGGCCTGGCCTGGCCTGGGCTCTTTGTAACAAAGATAATTCTCCTTTCTGAGAATCTATTGTGTCATTTTAGGGGGACGACCCATGCTTCTGGCATCTGTGCCGTGCTCTGGTGATGAGTTGCACAGCTTAACTGAGCACTTCAGAATGAAAATAAATTGTGATGATGCTGAAGCTGCTCACCCATAATTTAATTGTGCCTCCTTGTTTGTGAGAAATTGCAAATATCTTTCTCCACTCCCTAGGGGATGCTTATGAGTTTAGATAGATATGTACATATATATATTTAGAGAGATATATATATTTATATAATCCGATATATGTCTTATCATGTAGAGTTACAATTTCTAGAAAACAAAGTGTGTGAAAGATCTGACAACATCTGATGCATAGATAGCAGTTGTCTGCTTATTGCCTGTCCTAAGTGTTTAAGGGAGAAAAATGGATGCTTACAGATGCATGGAAAAAACCCTGCCTGCTTGCAGGCACAGCTGCTGTGCCAGGAACTGGACTTGGGCTGTGAGAAGCTGCAGAGCAATGGATGTTCTTGAACCTCTCAATGGGCATGGCCAGGAATGATGCTCTTCTCTTCCCTGCGGACCCTTATTCCTCTAGTGTGGCCATTCTGGTCCCGTTTTGGGCACTCACTGCATCTTCCAGCTATAGATGATGATGCTGAGCTGAGGATGCAGGCACTGCCCATGTGCACCTCTGCTGCTTCCATCCCTCCTCCTGCCAGGCCTGCCTGGGGCAGCTGCAGCTCCTCAGGGCAGAGGATGGGCTTGGGGATGGGGATGGAAATGGAGCAAAGGTGGCTCCCAGTCCCCATGGTTTGTACCCCATCCACTGGCTCTGCAGGTCTATTTTACTGCATTTTTCACTTACTTGTAAGCACAGTTGCAGCTTTCCAAGAAAAACCTTGTAACCATGCTGCCTGACAGTGTAATAGCTTCCATGGGTTGTTTTTTTTCCAGAAATGCAAATGGTGTGCAGAAGGGAAAGGGTAAAGCAATAGATTTTGCTTCTGAGACATCTTGTAAACAGCTGTAAGAGCTCCTCTTCCAGCCAACTAATCTGCGGTGGTGAGATTGGATCCAGGAACGCTGGCTATTAAGCTATGGGTACCCAATAGCTTGTGCTTTTTTGTTGTTTTTTTTACTTCCTGGCATCAAAAGACAACTTTTTGCAAAATGGTTCTAGTGGAAATGTTTGTGTGGTGGTCGCTGTGACCACTAATTGTATGGCAGCCCATGGGACTGGCAGCCTGACTCTTATCTTGCAAACAGGATAGTTACCCAAAAAAGAAGTATTCCTAACTGGAATGAAGGGGCCAAGAAGGAAGATGGGTGTTTACAGGGAAGTGCTGTAATACTTCCTGACCTTTAGCCTGCAGCAGCTATTTAAAAATACAGTTCAAGGTGTTTCATGCCAAGAGCTACATGTTTAAAAGCTGCTGTCCCCATTATACATGCTACATGCTAAAACTTAGCAAGTTTTTGTTCTAATTCTGTATTTTTATTTTAATTTTATTTTTTTTTAGAATTTACTGTTTGAAACCCTAATTATTTCTCTTTAGCTGACATCATCAGGTGAGGTAATGGGATTTCGAAAGATACCTAGAGGTTTTCCAATTTCAAAAGTTTTAAAGTAATATTATAAACTCTCTAATATCCGCTTTCTTTTCATAGTCATTTCACCACCTTATTCCTTTTCCCCCTGTTGCAGCCCAGTCAGGTTATTAAGCGTATTAAATTGCTCTTAATCTGTTTTCCTTAGCTTTTTCCATTAGCTATCTGTATTGCCTGGGAGCATATATGCCAGTCAAATTTTACAGTTCTGCTGCTGTTTAAATATCAGGGGTAGAGTATGGGAGTGGATTCCACGGGTGGTAGTCGTGTTGTGGTACAACCTGGATCAGCTAATCTGTGTGTTTTGTGCTCCCTTTGCATTTACTTAACAGGTTTGGGAGCAAATTGGGCCAGCTTTTGTCAACTTTGTAGGCAACAATTATTAATTTTGTCAGGAAGCATATCTAGTAGAAGTCTATCAGTACATATAGTATAATTCTACACATAATTCTTTATATTATGTGTATATGTATTATGTATACAGGAAGTGTAGAGATGTCTTATATGTACGAGATATATATATATACATACACACACAAAGTATAGTTATATGCATTATTTATCTTCTTCTATGTAGACACCTTCTTATGTTTCCTTTGGGGAATAAGAGCATGTATATAGATAGGGGCTTACAGCAGAGTAGTTAAGATGCTATCACTTTATGACTGCCACCTCCTAACCTGTCAGTACAAGGTGAATCCCATCCCCTGGCTTGATTTGACTTCTTTTCACTTCTGCTTGCATTCATCATCTCTGTTCCCATCCAAAGGGGTGATGATGGATGAGCTGATGATAACAGCTTCTGGTATGCAGCAGCCTTAGAGCCCCCAGGGGCTGCTGAGCTAACCACAAGTCTTTGGGCTGCTGGAAATTTGGAAGCAGACGATGATTCTGTTGGCTGTTGGAAGAACACCTTGAAAGGCAAGACTTAAAGGTGTTGATTTCAGTGGCACTTAAAAGAGGAGATGTGAATGTTGGCCTTAACTGTCACCTGAGATTGCCTTGAAAGAGGGCTCTCTGAGGGAAAATGACTCTTTGGGTAATGGAAGACTTGCAGCCTTTCCATCCATGCTGGAATCTAAGGAGATTCCTCAGCTTCTCCTGAAAAGTCCAGCAGAAGTTGGAAATGACTAGAAGTTGCTGACATGCTGGTGGTACAATACTCTGACTGGAACCTGTACACTGGCCTGTAGCGTTGCAGTGATCTCTGTGGCACCCTGGGTTTCATGGGTGGGAGAGGAGGATGCTTGTTGAATTTTTTGCAGTGGCGTCTGGTTGCCCCGGCTGATCATGGCTTGTCAGGCTTGCTGGGGGAAGCAGGGAGATCTGGAAGTGGCTTCAGTGCTGTCCTCCGAGCTGCCAGGGCAGGTGTGATAGACAGGTGGGGTTTTTGATCATGATAAACCTACCTGGGGTGATTGCAGGGGGGATGCTTTTCAAAAGAGCATTTGGGAGTACCAGTATGTGGGGGGAAAACTTCAGCCATACTTTGCTGTTATCTTTGTTTGCTGCTTTGGAGAGCAGTACAGTAACCTGCAGAGGCTCCTTTTGTTTGTTGGGTGTGTTTGTTAGGTTAATGAACTATTTGTTCATGCATGCATTACCTATGTGGATGCCTTTATGTGTGTACATACAAATCAGAGATGCACATTAATTAAACTGAAGTATCCTTTTTGATTAATTGAATTGTAATTTCCCCAATAGCACCTTCTGTTTTCCAGCAGGCACTTTTATCCCATTCTCTTTCATTTCAGGAATGTATGCCTGGAGAATGAGGAAGGAAAATCAAGGATGTTCCTAGAGGGAACATGCCTATATTTTAAATGGAGAAAGCAGGCGTATTTCAGGCTGAATTAATGCAGAACTGGATTGATTAAAGCAAAAAATATTAGGGACATGCCTAGTCAGGAGTTAGATATTAGATAGTCAGTGCTATTCTCCATTTTTATAGCATGAACCAAGCAATTTGTCTTAGAGCTGTCAAACTGATGAGCATGTAATTGTCACGCTGTTGTCTCCATTCACTCTTTCTGCTCATGAGCATTTGCTTTTGTGAGCTTGTTAGCAAAGAGGCCGGACCAAGACGTGCCCACCGTGCTGGGAGCAGCCACAGTTACTGTGAAGGATTCGGTGGGATCTTCCCAAGCCAGTGCTTCTCTGTGGCGTGAAGCAATGTTTGGGGTGGATCCTGCTTGTGTGGGGCATCTGCTGCATTTCTTGCCAAAGCAGGCATGCAGGCAGATGGTTGGCAGGTATCTGGGTACACTGAATTGTTTAATTAACTGCAACTCTCTTTGGGGGAGATTGGGGTTTGAGGCAGTGTGCTGCGTCTAAGCTGGTGTGGGTCTGCCTTTTGCTGTGATTGCTCATGAGCTATTTGAACCTGTGTGATGTCCTTTACTCCTCAGATCTGCTCACCCTTTTTTGCCTTTGATTGAACCTTCGTGAGCCTTGATTTTCTCTGTCACAAAAAACTTTGTGCTTGAGTTGGATGGTGCTTGGTAGCCCCAGTTCTGGCTTTGGGTTTTGACCCATGGGGGCACGTGAGGGTGTTTGCAGGGTGCTGTGGCGGTTGCTGGGACTTTCCCAAGGCCACTGTCACTCCCCTGCTCAGTGTTACTCTTCCTGGATAAGAAATCATGCAGAAGTAGAAGTCAGTCCTGCACCCCTGGGTGCTGAGCTGCACCCTATCCCCTTGGGCATTTGCACCTCTGAGGGTGGGTATTTTCTTCCTGCTCAGGTAATACAGACAGGAAAAGTCCTGGACTTGATTGGAGTTGCAGCTTAGTGATTGCTACCCTGTGGCAAGTCCTCTGGGTTCATTTGAGAAGAAAGTTTAAGAGAAAATAGCTGGGTTGAGCACGGGGGACCTGTGGACTGGAGGAGTGCAGAGGTGCTGCTAACCCAAGAGCTCTATGCAACTCCCACCAGGAGTTGTGCAGTGGCCTTCCCCTGACCTCCTGGGCTTCCTTTGGAGAACTTCTGTCACTAAGGCTGCAGAAAAACACATTGAAGCAGTAACCGTTTCTTGATGCAGTGCAAAGGGTCAGGCATGCATGGGCACCCTGCCCCAAAAAATCTCCCAGCAGGTCCCACACGGGTGTGCTCCTTGCCCTGCATGCCAGTGCTGTCCTGTCCTCTCCTCAGCAAGCAGAGGCTGCTCTTGTGTACCCCATTGCTGGATGAGGAACATCTGTATAGACAGTACCATACCCTGAGCCATCTGTTTTGATGTTACAAATGATGAGAGTTTTTGATGAGAGTAACAGCTGGGGGAGAAAGTCACCATCCTCTTCTCCCTGGCCTGCCTGCCCCTCCTGGCTCTTGTTCTGCTGTCCTGGCCCCAGCCAGAAAATTAAGCCCTGATTCAAAGCCCTTTGAGGCCAAGTCTTTCCATTCACATCAAGAGGCAGACCCTGGGAGGGATTTGAAGTTACACGAGCAGCCCTAAGTATTGATGCTATTTGGATAATAATACCTGTTAATACCTGGAGAGTAACTAAACATTCCAGATACACTCCTGGGTTGTTTGTGTTGCTTTTTGCACAGCTAGAGTGACCTTTCTAACAGATGGCAGCAGAAATGAGCTGGCAGAGGCGCTCACCTGGAACTGGGGTCTGGGTAGTGGGAGAGTCAGAGAGCATCTCCCCACAGATGCCCTGCTGCAGGGTGGACAGGCCCAGGAGAGCACCTGGACCCTGTCAACTTTTCACTGACTTCAGGTCAAGCCACATCTGAGAGATTCTCCAAAAGCTGCCTGAAACATGCTGCTCTGAAAGGATGGGCGTTGTTTTCGGGTTCGTCAGGGATTCTGATTTTTATTTTGTAATGCTGGAGATGATTTAAATAGTCCCAGTACTCCTTTTTGGAAGTTCATCTGTTTACACAATGTGTTCCAAGAAATTTGTGTTCGTATCCATCTGATGTGCTGTCGTCGGTTTCTTGGCTGGACCCCTCTGCTGGATGGTGGAATGCAAATCTTGCATTTTTCAAATAGCGTTGGGACCTTGTAGTGAGAAAAATGCAGCAGGAAGCATCTCTCTGTGTCCCAGGACCATGTCTCTGAGGCTGTCCTTGAGGGACCCCTGGAAATTACCCCATGGGCATCTGTCAGGAAATCTCTCCCTCCTTGATGTGTCTCCTGTCCTCTGCCATGCTGGAGCTTCAGCAAGTGAGGTTTATTCGGTCCCACACTGGTTTTGGCTGCACAGCTGAAGGAGGGGCTGACATGGTGTGAGCATCTTCTCTGCATTATTTCATGTCATTTTAGTCTCTCAGCCCTGGAGCTGAAGAGGGTTGTCTCTATTGTTATAGTGCAAAAATAAATGGGAATGGACTGTCGAGAATCCAGTAAGTTTTAGGCATGTGACTTGTTCCCTTTGGCGCTTTTGGGGAGAAAAAAAAAAAAGGGCATTCTAACAAATGGGCTCTTTGCAAAAGGCTGCATTGTGTGGCTGGCTGTTCCCGAGTGCTCCCCCACACAAGGCTGCATTGTGCACCACGCACGAGGCTCATTGCAAAGGCTGGAGCTCTGGGACAGGTGCTGGGAGACTCCCGGCCCTGGCAGCCTGTCCTTTGGGGGTGAGTCGCTGCCTGCACCTTGCTGCCTGTGCCTCGCTGCCTGTGGTGGGCACAGGCTGTGTTTTAGCCAGCTCCCATGAAGTCTCTCCCGCCTCCCTTATTCTCCAGCAAAGCTGCCCAAGATAGCCTGTCCATGTCAAATGCTCTGGCTGTGCTCCACCTCAGGGACCGCTTGCTGTCATTTTTGTTTCCCCAGTGACGGTGTCATGCCAAGGCCTGCAGTGTGGTGGTGTGAGGGAGGGGGCACACACGGTGCTTGTGTGGGGATGTGCGGTGTCTCACCCAGGGAAGAGGATGCAGGTCCCTGGAGCCACCCAGCCTCAGACTGCAGCTTCACATCTTGACTTCGCTCTCTCTGGGTTGGTGGTTTTGTCCGGCTTCTCTCAGTGCCACCTCCTTGTCCTCTCTTCTGTCTTCTGCAAGCTCCTTTGAGGTGATGTGTGTGCATAAAATAACAGAGATGGCAGCAGGCTGTCCATGCAGCAAACCAAACTCTTTGCCTTGCTCTCATGTGGCCTGAGCCAGGGCTGGGAGCAAGTGTCGCTGCTGTGGCTGGGTTAAAAACCTAGGCTTATCTTTCTGTTGCGGTGCTTTGCAAGCAAATTCGATGTTCAAATCCTCGCAGAATTTCCTTTTTCAGTAGGTCCCTTTGAAAGGCTCAAGCCCCAGTGCAGGCTCCTTCCAAGTACAGTCACCACAAAGGACACCAGCTTCTCCTTGTTGTTTCCTATTTGCTAGATACCAGCATGTCAAAACAAACCCCCTGCTGTGGGGTTGATGTATTCCCCTCCACTTCTCTTTTGTCCATTCTTCACCTCGCAGGAGTTCGGCAGCACAAAGTCCATCACATCCCGGTGCGACTTCCTGCAGAACCTGATTGCGAATGGTTGTGCCGGAGCCATTGAAAACCCCAGCAGCAGCATCAGCGTGCTGAAGAACGTCCCCCTGAGCAGCAAGGGCTCTGGCCAGACCCACCTGGACGTGACACAGATTACGCCTCAGAAGGTCGCCTTGAATCTTCGTCCTGGTGAGTCCCCAGTGGCCGTGTGGGGTGTGGGGGAAGTGAGAAGAAGTGGCCAGGACATGCCAAGAGGGTGTTGTAGCTTGTGGCCTTGTGGCCCACTAAAACAGGTGACTGCTGGCCCCTTCCATATGTGTGAATTTTGGCGGTGCATCACAAATAGGTTTTGGGCTGAGGCACATGTCCTTTGTGAGAGGACGCTGCTGTTGGACAAAGTCAATCAAAGCCCACCCGTAACTGTTACCAGTACTAGTTTTAATCCATGCATGTGTTTAGAAGGAACCCCCTAGTCTTAAAAATGGAATGACTGGATAGAAGGAGTTAAAATAATTTTGGATCCTCCACCAAGCTGACAGTGCATGACTCTAAACTGAGACAGCTCCTTCTATAAGTTGGAAACAAACCCACATATCTGTTTTCTGTCGGTATGCAAAAGAGCCATTGGATCAGGGCAGAAGATAGAGCTTGAACTTGTGACTCAGGCCTTGGACTGTAGCCAGGTCCCTGTTTCATTCCATAGAGCCATCACTTTTCCTCAAGCTCTTCCTTTTAATTAAAAATTAGAATGGAATGGCTCATCTGAGCCATCGGAGCATGCTTGTTATCAAAAGGTTTTACATGGTGGGGGGAGGCTTTAATGTGGGTTTAGAATTCTCGCAAAAATTTGGCAGCTGATATTTATGAAGAGGGGGAAAAAAAGCTCTTTATTGCAAAGTTAAGAAGCAAATATAAAAGCTTGATTCATTATAAGTGATTGGTGTGGGTTTCTAAGGCTTACAGTTTTGTGACAGCTCTCATGAGCATACAGAAAAATGAAATATGTTGTTTTGCCCAAGAAAAACTGGAGTTTGAGCTGGTGCTTATATTACCAGTGCTCTCCCAGAGCCTACCAGTTGCTGCAGCAGTTTTTGTTTTAGCTGTACAGGTTGGATGGTTGTCGTGTTTCTCAATTAAATTCCTCAGCATTATGACTGCAGTCAGTGGTCAGACCCTCAAATCTTAAAATATTTTGCTTCAAAGCCTTCGAAGCAGATACCTGAGAGCCATCACCACTGAATGCACATCTAGATGCATGGCTTCTTCCTCTGAATGTTGCTGATGAAACAGGTCTGCTCCCATTAAAAAAAGGGAGTTGTTATTACTCCTGTTTCTTGAGGCAATTCCTGGCAGAAAGGGCTGGCTCAGCTTCCACGTCTCTCTTCCCGTACACCCCCCCGAATGCGCTGTGCCTGGTGCTCAGCAAATTCCCCTTTCCCAATCCCTGGGAGTTTTGCCCAGCTGAGGTGCAGATGCCCATCACTCTGATCTGCTGCAGAGCGTGGGGGTCCATCTCCCTGTGGCTTCCTGGGGTCTGTGCTCTCAGATACCTTGGGCTGCACAAGTGCTGTGCTGCTTCTGCCTGCCCTTGCAGGGGACCACACTGATGGCCATCTTCACTTCTTCTTGGCAGAGAAGCCCTCCTGGTCCGAGCTGAGCCATTGAGCTCCCCTCCCTGTGCTCCTCTTGCAGAGCATCAGAGTGGTTGCAGGAGGAGGGGCATACCTAGATGTTTGTAATAGTATCTCCCATTTTTGCTCTCTTTTTGATGTTGGGCAGCACTCCTCCTTTGGGCTGATGACTCCTTAAACCCTTGTATTAGCAGCCACAGTTTAAATTATCCATTAATCCTTGAGCTTGAGAGAATGGGTTTCACCCTGTGAACTCAAGACAAAAAGGAGACAATGTTGATTTAATTTTGGGCATGAAGAGTGTACTATTTCAAAGATGAATTCACACGGCGGTCTCTGGCAATGGTGATCTTTTATTCTTAGACTGCTAAGTAGAAGCAGAAGGGAGAGGATTGTCAATTGTTTGCTGTTCCCACCCAGGCAGTTTGATCTCATCCTGTGGCAGAAGTCACATCCCCAAACCTATGTCTGCAGCTAAACTCTAAAGGCCTTAAACTGATGTCCTTACACAGGGTAGCTTTGGATTGAGCATTTAGCTTTTATTATATTGCTTTTTAATCCTGACTCCAGCTATACAGCAATGTGTCCCTGTTAAACAAAAAATATAAGTGGTGTAAAAGGAATTAAAAAATTAATAGATACAAGTTGTGCTGCCCATCAAGCCATAAGCCTTACCAAGCAGGAGAAAGAGCTTTCCTTGGATAAGCATGATTCTTGAGTTTGCATTCTTAAATTGGCCAAAATAAGTTTTTCCAGTTTCTGCACTGCCTCTGTGTGATGGCATCCAAGAAACATTTCTGAATTCAGTTTTCAGTTTAAAACTTTTCAGTAAAAGCCCTAAGGAGAGGATGGTTGTGATGGTATGTGAGGAAGGAGGCGGAGGGATTATCCCTAGAAGTGTGAGAATAATACCGTGCACAGAGAATAATAAATTCTTTTGCACTTACATCTTCATACATTGGTGATCTTTTCTCTGAGATAACTGGTTTCTGCAGTTAGAAATGAAAGAAGAACCAGCCACGGGATCCTGTTGTTTTTGGTGCTTCTCAGGGGCTAATAAATTTGTAACTATTAAGAGAAACAGGTTGAATCAAATATCCTTTCTGGCAGGAAGAAGAGTGTTTTGGAAATGGAAATGTTGCAAAATGCAGAAGGACACATACCCTTTTTCTGAAAGGGTTGGGTATTCCAGTGGGAAAAATGTGTAGGAATGAAAAACATAGGCATGGGAATGAGTTCTCCCAGAGTTAAACACATTTTTGCAGCACTGAATTAAAGTCAAGCTTGCAAGCATGTTTTTTTTAACCCTGAAATCAGTATGAGCAGGTTTTGCACTACATAAATAATGTTCTTCTTTGTTTCCCAACAAAATGCACGCCAGGTACAGCATCAGGCCCACCTGCACCGCTGCTATGCTGACAGGCTGAGACAGTTAAATAGAAGGGAGGTGTTGATTGAGGAGCTGTGGCTGACTCCTCTGGTACCCCAGCACTGAGCTGTGAGAGATGCACAGGGAGCTGCTGGAGCAAAGAGCAGATTGGGATCTAAACCCTTCCCAGCTTTTTTTTCAGAAGAGGCAGCCTCTGATCTCTACACGCGTCCTCCTGGATGCTGGGACCCCAGCTCCTTTGCTGAGGGACTGGATGCTGCTGGGCTGAAACAGCTGCTGCAGAGGCTGGGAGAGTGTGTCTGTTTGCCCTCCACACACAGAGACAGCTGCAGGGATCACTGCAAGGCAGATCGTGGAGCCAGGGAGGGTGTTTGGCCCGGCATGCAGCTCAGTGCAGCCCAACCCCAGGTGCCAGCCAGGCTGCAGAGTACCTCATGCCGTGTATACCAGCATGGCAGTTTTGGGATGCTGTTGCTGCTGTTGGGCTGGAATTAAGTGGGAGCAGCTGTGCTGCTGTGCACAATGAGGAGAACAATAAAGTGGTTAGGGGATTGTTTTCACAATGCTAAAAAATGTGAGTTTTATTTCTGGGGACGAAGAGGGGAAACCACAAGTGTTTTGCAGAACCTGCCAGTGGCCAAAGTTCAGCCTTGGCCATGAAGGGCTGGGAGAGGGCAGGAAGGGGAGCTTGGTCCTTAAAGGATCTGATTCCCTGGGTCTGAGACCCCACTGAGCCAGAAAAGTGGCTGAGGTGGCTGCTGGGAACATGGGATCTCCAAACCAGCTTGGGTGTGAGGGTGCTGAAGTCTTGATTTTCCATTTAGACCCTTCTTTCAACAAAACATAAGGCAAACTTTTGGCACCTCCTGTCTGGTATGAATTTGAGTTCATTTTGAAACCACTTCACCTTTTTGAGGCATGTGTGTTGCCAGCAGTGGCCTCCCCTGGAGCCCCTTTGTGGAGGGCATCTCTAGTGAAACTGGTCTGACAAAGAGTAAGGTCAAGGATAGGCTTTTCTCTGCTTTTCTTCACTTTTGCACAGCCTGTGACTCAGCCCTGTCCACTCCTTCCCTTCTGTTCTTCACTTGAGGAAGCTTCACCCTCTGCCTCAGTGCTTCCCTGGGTGCCCCTAACAACCTTCTTTCTCTAATTCACTTCCCTTTTGCCATGCTTTCTTCAGGATCATGGTGGCACAGCCCTTTTTTTGGGTGGGAAGTCCTTTTTAAAAGTGTTTCTTCTGTGTCTGCTTCGAGTTTTCTTCCGTGCACAGCTCAGAGGACATATTGCGTTCATCTCACACTGGCTGTTTTCTCCTGACCTTCTTTCTTCTCCCGCCTCACTCATTCTTTCTTTGGTGCAGGCCTTCTTGGACTGCTCCTGGTTTGCTTTGAGGATGTATCCAAGTAAGCATGGGCAGGGTCCCTGTCTCAGAAATCCACAAAACATCCATTTGAGATTCACTCTGCTTGCTTTTCTTTCCAGTTTTCTAGGAAAACACCCCTGGCCTGTACACAGACCAGGGCAACAGCATTTTTCATGTGTCCACCCCTTAGATATTCTCTCAGATGAGATTGAAAAACCCTTTCTCTTGTGTACAAAGAGCTAAAATAGAGACATGCACTCCACAGATATGTCTTTTTCTTACCAACCAATATACTATATAGCTCAAGAGGACCCGAAGTCAATACTTGCTTTCCTGTTAGTCTCCCGAGGGATGAATTTGGAAAAGCTTCTTCCCTTCACCCTCTTCTTTTCCAAGTGATCTGTCTGCTCTGCAGTGGAAAATAAAAGTACATGTGGTCTGGATCTTATGTGTGCTGGGAGTTTCTTTTTCACCACTCTCAACTCTTGTGTGTGTGCAGGTGACCAGACCTCCTTCCGAGTTCAGGTTCGGCAAGTGGAGGACTATCCTGTGGACCTCTACTACCTGATGGATCTCTCCCTGTCCATGAATGATGACCTAGACAATATCCGCAATCTGGGGACCAAGCTGGCTGAAGAGATGCGAAAGCTCACGAGCAATTTCCGTCTGGGGTTTGGCTCTTTCGTGGACAAAAACATTTCTCCTTTCTCCTACACAGCACCAAGATACCAAAACAATCCCTGCATTGGGTAAGTGGTGGGTGTGCCCTGAAGGGACAAGCCCCGTGTTTGCACAGAGCCTGGGTGCAGTCTCCTATTCTTGCTTTAAATAAGGAACCACACTTCAGCCTTGGCTTTTGGGAATGCTGGTTAGCCATGGCTGTCACTGTGGTACTTGAGCAATTCGAAATAGGACAGCTTCCAGTTTTGCTGTGGCTGGTGGGAAATCTCTGCATCTAGAGATGGAAAACTATTGTGTCAGGGAGCCTGAAGCTATTTTTAAGTACCTGAGGAGGATGCAGACATAGCTGGTTTTTTTTCCCAAACTTTAAGCAAAAGAAGGCAGAGCCAGAAATTCCTGATTTCTGATCCTAGCTCTGAGTCATAGTTTGGCCTTGAGTAAATCAATTAAGTTTTTTGTCTGCATTTTACAGATAAGGAGACCAAAGCAATGTAAGTCCTTCCCAACAAAAGTGTTTGGAGGAACTGAGATTTGTGATGGCCTGTAGTGCTGATTAATGAGTTCTTGTAGAGTGTTTTGAAGGCATCAGGCGGATTTTTTTCATCTTTATTGCTGTGAAAGGAAGCAGACTGGCCGTTGCAAAAGACACAAATGATGTGGTTTGCTTTGTGGTGATATGAAAACCTTCATCCCTTTTTTCCTTGGTGTTTTTTTGGGGGTTTTGGTTTTTTTTTTTCTTTTTTTTTTGTTTTTGTTTTTTTTTTGCTTGTTAGTGTCTTTGCAAGGGTCTTTTTGTTTGCCTTTTAACCACCAGAGCTGGGATCAGGTCCACTGAACTGGGGGTTATGCAGGAGTGAAACTGGGTGTAATGGAGGGTGTCCAGGCTCAGATGAGTTTGGATGTTGGAATCACAGGATGAATACAGCAGCAAGTGCCCTCCTGGGGGAGTGTTACCGTTTACACTTACCTTTGTAGTCCTCATCTTCACCTTATCCACCAGTGGGTCTTTTCTAGTCATGTAAGGACAGTAAAGTTAGGACTTTTATTTGAGCCATTTATGGATGCTTACATTGTAAGATCACCTCACCAATGGGTGCCAAGCTCTGTGCAGGCTTCAAGTGTGAGAGGCAGATGAAGAGAGCTTGCATCAGCTGTGAGTTTCTAGGCCAGCTTTTGGCATTGACCAAGCATTTGGCATCTCACTGCACACTGACTGTTGACCAGACAAAAATCGCCTGTATTCTCTTTTCACCAGTTCTGTTCAGAGTGGAAAGTCAAATGGATTTTAACACTGAAAACTCATGCTTTAGCCACGATGTGAGAAGTGACCATGCTGACTGAGCCAGGAAGGTAGCTCTGCCACAACGGCACCGCACACCACACTCTTTATAGTACTTCTCCCAGAAATTTGGTGTGGCCTCTGAGGGATCTTCTCAGTCATCTCTGTCATCCTCAGTCTCTGACACCTGCTCATGTTGCCCGTGGGCTGGGGATAGGGTTTAGCTCCAGCTGGAGAAATATTGGAAACTTTTGTTGGTGTGTGATTTAATTGGAGTAACACGGCTTTTGCCAAATGAAATAGAATGAAATATGCAGGAGGAAGGGAGTGGGAGAGGAGGAGAGGATGGAACTGGACAACTTGGCCACAAGGCATACCTGAAACTACCAATGACCTTTCATCAAGGACGCCCAGAGCTATCATCTCAGCTTTTCCCACAGTGATCAGGCTATCTGCATGTACTCCTGGCTTTACCCAAGTGCTTTGCTTTTCTTTCTGTGGGTTACTTTAAGCCAGCCTGATCTTGGGAAAGCATTAAGGAAGGATTGTGCAAGGCAGCTCATCTGGTGGGTGCTCCCTTCCAGTTGCTGTGTGTTTCTTCTTCATCCAAACCAGGGGTGCTGGCTCCCTGCTCTCTTGGAATCTGCTTCCCCTGCCCACTCTCTGAGTGGGCTCTGGCTGCTGCCATGTGGCTCACTGATATTGTAGTGAGGTTTGTCACATGTGATTTTGTTTGCAGCTATTTCTAGTGTCTATACAAACTGTTCAGCATCTAAGAAAAGCTGCAAGTAAACATGAGCTGTGGTGGATGCTTTTTTCTCCTGGTCCAGGATCTCTCCTTGTGGTGATAACAGACTTGCAGGTCAGGCTTGGATCCCTTGTGCCTCCTCCATCTCACAGCAGCTCTCTGCTCATCCCTAATCCTGACTCAGTATCCTGGGTGGGACCTCCCAGCAAGCCAGGAAGTGGCTTCTTGCAGCCGTGGTGTCATTTAAGACAGATGATAGTTTGGAGGAAACAAACACTAAATTTAAAAAGATAAGGAAGGCAGAAGGTCTGACTGAACCCTTAATTGCCTGCCTCTCTGTGATATGACTTGAGGTTGCAGCCCCAGATAACCCGCCCGCATCACTGTGTGCCCTCGCTCAGCTATGAGGCGTCTGTCTTGCTGCTGCCTGCAGCTTCTGCCAGCACACCTGGAGTGTGAAACAAACAAAAAAGGATTAAATTATGCATCTTCATGGGAGGTAGGACCCTACAGTGTGTCAGTGTTTTCTTTGTGCAGGACTCTGACAAACTGAGCACCCAGATGCATCATATGGGCTGAGGGCAGCTTGCTGAGACCCTGCAGTGCGGAGGTTACAGACATTGCAAACTCCTTGCCTTGGCCCTAGGTGCGAGCGGGATACAAGTCTGGACATGGGGCTGATCATAAAGGGTGGCTCCAATTGCCAGCCAGGCCCAGGGCAGTGGGACCTGCCCCGTGCTTAGGTGTGTGCATGGCTGTGTCAGTGGAAATCCCTGCTCTGGGGTCCCTTGTGAGGGATTTGAATTCTCAGTGGTGGTAAATCTTAAATACTCCTTTGTGTAAAAAGCCTCTTACAACTTACCCATAGTGTGTCATGTGTCAGCAGAGGCTTTTAATTGTTCTCTGGGTTTTAACTTTGAAGATAAGAGTGAGTTAGTGCCAGCCCAACTCATTTTAAATGCATTTCTACTTAACCCTTCCCAACCCTCTCCTCTGCACACACTCACTGATTCCCATGCCACAGGAGCTGCTCTGCTGAGCTCTTCCAGCCACGCGGTGAGAACCAAAGCTGCCTTCTTATGGTTTTGTATGGAAAAAAAAGTTTTCCTGGTAGCCTGCCGAAGCATTTCTCTGCCTTATGGTGCCCCTCCTACCTTTCTGCTCTGGTGGCACCCTGGAAAGCAGAGGTGGTTTGCTCACTGGCTTGCAGGGAGAGTGTGAGGAAGCATGATTTAGTTATTGCTACATCTCATGCTGGGTGATTGCCAGGTGTCTGGTGATGTTCAGAGGGTGTAGGGTGGCACGTGCTGACAAGAAGAGTGGATGAGAGAGTGAAAATCCGTATTGCAAAACAAGGGAAAAGTAGCTTTCGGCAGTGATGCTCCTGCATGGTGCCCTTTCACACCAGCCCACCAGTTCTGCAGGCATGGGGCATAGTCCCCATGGCCCTCCCGGGCTGCTGGAATGGGTGGCTCTGCCGAAACATACTCTCCTTATCACTGGGTTGCATCCTTCACTGCAGATTCCCCATGTATAAAACGCTTTATGGGTGCTGAAACTGCAGAGCTGCGTGGCCCAGGGTGGGCTGGTGTTTGGTGTCTCCACTCACACCGCACATGGAGAGAGGTTTTTGGTCCTGGTGGGTTCTCTGGAAACTTAAGCTTCTCAAAGCTTCTGAGGGGAAACAATACAATATGGGCTCTACTGTAGGGTTTTGTAGATAAACAGCCAGAAATTAAAGCGTCCAAAGTGTGAAGCACTGAGAAAGTATTTCAGCCCACTAAACAAGAATTTTAGAGACCAACCTGGTAGAGCTGGGAGCCTCTACAGCTCTTGACTTCTGGTGTGGTTCCTCCCAGCTGACCATTCCTCTGTTCCTCTCGCAGTTACAAGCTGTTCCCCAGCTGTGTCCCATCCTTTGGCTTCCGCCACCTCTTGTCCCTGACGGATAAAGTTGACCGTTTTAACGAAGAAGTTCAGAAACAGAAGGTTTCCCGCAACCGAGATGCTCCAGAGGGTGGCTTTGATGCAATTTTGCAGGCTGCTGTGTGCAAGGTGAGTTGCTCTGCTTTCAAGGGTTTTACAGCAAAGCAAAAGAGGAGGAGGAGGAGGCTGCTTCTGCTCTGTTCTTGGACTAGGTATGCCATTCTTGAAAGTAACTACTAATTTTTTCTTGAACAGGCAAAGGAAAAAAGGTTAATGCCATTTCTAGTTTAAAGGGATGAAAATGGAGCTTTCGCAAATGCAAATTTAGGGCTGAGATTTCATCACACAGTTAGACTCGTAGGTGCTGATCCCTGAGCACCTGGGAGAAAATCCTTTGTGGTTCACATACACTTGTGTGCAGCAGCACCATATACCAGATCAGTGCATTTCTTAAAGGTGTGTCAAACACATCTTGCAGCAGTTGACCCATGTTGAGGGTTGGAGCTTGTTCTTACTGCTCATGCCTGCCCCCTTTGTGTGTGGGATTGGAAGATCCCACCTCCAGACACTGGTAGCCTGTTCTCCCTCTCTGTCAGCACAACTGGAGCAGAGTTTGTTAACTTGGTGCCATGTCCTTGGGGTTTTTGGAGATGCTTGCTTGAATGTTTTTCTGAAATGAGTAGGTGGGTTGCTCCATATCCTTTTGTCTGTCATGGATGGAAGTGTTCGCTTCACTCCAATGTGTGGCTGAGTTTCTCTGCTCACCAGGAATGGCTCTTTTTGCTATTTTCCCTCTTGGCATGCAATTTGCTTTTTGTTTGCTTCAGCCTTCCCTAGTCCTTTTGATGTTTTCTTCTGGGTCTGAATTATGGGAGCCGGGAGATAAGCATCGTCTGTGGGAGTGATGGGATGCAGGCATGTGGGAAACCAGATCTTTCTCCACCTGCGTTGGCTTCATTTACACTTCATGATCTCAGCAGGCCTGAATCTGCCCCACTGGATCTGATGCCAGCCAACAGTCCTATTCCCTCTGCCAGCCTGACACACATATTTTTGTTGGCACAACTACAGTGCTGCTCCCAGTACTTGTCTGCGTATAAAGTTTTGGAGAGGTGGCTCTCATGATTAGAGCAGGGACATCTCAGGATGGTGACTCAGTTGTTCCACTCACCACATGCGTTTTTGCAGTCCCTTCCACCAAGTTATTGCGAAAACAGGACAACATTTCCCTGTGGTGCAGCAATATTTCAGTGTGTATCACAAGAGCTCATTTTGGAGGTATAGGTGGAACGCAGCAGACCTGCAAGTGAATTCCTGCACGTTTGTGCCAATCTCAGACTGTTGGTAAGGTTCAAAATCTTTGACTGTCATTCTTGAGTGCGCAGCCTGGTCCCTTCTAAATGCAGAAGATGAGTTTAGATGCTGGCACTATCTAAATTCAGGACTGAGCATCCACTAGGAAGGATGAGCAAAGGTGAGCATGTGCAACGCGTGGCTCTTGGCATGATGTGGCAGGTCGTGACAGAGGAATTTCTGCAGCCGCAGCAGTTATTGCTGCAATTACTGAAGCTTGGGTGTGGGAAAGAAATTCCATGGGACTGGTGTGTGAGGCAGGAGAACTGGCTGTGCCGACTCGCCTTGGCAGCTCCTTGCTGTGGGTGGAGCAGCTGCCTCTGATCGAAGCCATGAGCAGCAAAGGCTCTGTCTGTTCAGTTAAAAAAGCCAAAATTTCAGGCCAGCTGATTTGACATTAGAATGTTTGGCTCCATAGTCAAAATGGGAACTTAGTGTTTAATTTCCCTCACAGCAGTTGAATCATGGCCCAGACTGGTTGACGATTGTGGGTCGTGGTGAGGCTCAGCACTTCTGAGGAGGGTGAAGATGGTGGACATCTGGGGTGGCAGTGAAGTGCTGCTTCCTGATGAGGATGCTCTTTGCATCCAGCAGTGATTAATGGAGTATCATGGGGATGAAACCCTGCACGGTCAGTAGTTTCTGTTAATGCAGAAAACCCTGTGCAAGGAAAGCAGCATGCAAGTGGTGACTTGTGGGGTGAGTTTCCTCATCATCTCTACTGTGGGTTCCCATTGCATCTCCCTGGCCTTTTTCAGGGCAGTTATGAACTTAGAAAGTCCCCTGCCTTGGGGGCAATGCAGCATGTTGACCATGAAGTATTTTGTGCTCAGCAGCAGAGTTTGTGGCATCAAGGGCAATGTCCCAGGAAAAGCTAATCATGGCATAGCAGAGCCTCGCTGTCCTAAATCCATGGTGTCTGAGCGTGGTCTTCTCCTCTTCCAAGGTGTCAGAAACAATACCTACTCTGTTGACTAGGTGTTTTTATACTGTAATTCATATCAAGCATTTCTTCTACAAGAGCTGTCTAAGAGTTCTGTAGCACTCGAGTCATTTTTTGGCCTGTTTTTCAACCCAAAGAGTGAGGAAAGTTTGTACAGCTAATAGAGACTAACGAGCAGGCCCAAGGCTTGGCTCTTTTCTGAAACATGAAGATATGGTAAATGTTATTCTGGAGGCAATGAAAGAGCCAGAGACAATAAGCCTTTATTCTGATACTAAAATAGTAAGCCAAGAATATTAATCAACCTTACATAATTACATTTTCCATTTGTGGTATTTTGGTTTTCTGCCATTTTCTAAGTGCAAGCTTCGTATGGCTTGATAGTATGTATAAGTTTCAGATCTTATATGCTAAGATGCAGTAAGGAGACAATGTTTGATTGGAAAATAAGGTGTCTCTTGAAATAGTTTTGATTAGTACTTGCTAGACACTGATATATGGAGATAGTCAAGTCATATGGGATACTCTGAGGTATCTTTCAGAGCAACACCAAATGAAGGAGATTTTGACTCTTAATCCCTAAGGCATAGTTGGCTTGCACCTGTATGTTTCTTCCTTCCAAAAAGGTCTGCACCTGACAAACTGGTGAAGTTTTACACATATTGATGAATCCATGGGGCTCTCCGGGCAGTTGATGTCTTGGCAATTGAGTGCATTTTATTCAGTGCCCAAAGTATAAATTTTTTCAGGCATGGAAATACTGATCATGGGGTTTGCAGGCTTTTCAATAGTATTTGGAGGGCTGTGCTGCACTGTGGCAGTTTTGCCAGTCACTCTTGGCTGTATAGAGTGAGAAGCTGTTTGGGATACAGGAGGCAACTACAGCCAGTCATAGGAGTAGGGACAGGATCCATAGCATGCCCAGCCTTGTGGAAACATGTCTTCCCACCGTACTCTTCTTTGAGTCCAGTCCCACCCCTGCTTTTAAAATCTTTTATATCCAATGAGGAACAAAAACCAGATGAGGGGGCAGGCATCAGTGCAGGTTTTTTTGTTCAACAATACCAGTCCAATAAAAATAAATGAAAATCTCCTTGATTATTCATTTTAAGCAGAGCAGAGTGCTGCTTTGGGTTTCTCAGTGGAAACTGCATGTTGAAGAGCTGTATTTTCCAGTGCTGGCAGAGGCAGCGTGAGATGCAGCGGCTCCTTGGCATGCCAGCCTCCCTTGGGGCTTTTTCGTAGACCTACAGATCTTTTGGTGTGGCATCAGCACCGGCCTGGCCACCTCCTCCAAGACACCCTGGTCTGATGCTCCGAGGCATCAAATGCTTTCAGTGCATGGATATTGGCATGGAAACTGTGGGTGCTCATTGGTTTTTGGAAGTGAGTTCCTGAACTAAGCAGCCACAGTAGTTCTGATGTTGATGTGGGAAATCATGTCAGAGGCACAGAGAGTTTGTATGCAAAGGGATGTTTATCCCATGATTTAAAAGTGGGCTTAGCAGGCAGGTGACCAGCAGCATCACCCCTGAAGTGACTTTTTTAACTGCTACTTAAATGCAGCTCCTTTTCTTTGTGTGTAGCACATTTCTAAGGAAATGAAACTCAGATTAATCCTTCTAATCTCTTTGGGAGTTTCTTGGCCTCAATCATTTAAATAGAAATCAGCTTTGGATGTTCAAACAAAAGTGAACTGGATGGGCTTCTGTCTGGTGGCTGAGTAGACTGAAAACTGCCTCTTGCATTGTTAGAGTTTTAATCACTTTTGGGTTGAGTTCTTAAGAAGTTACATTTTGGCATAGAGTTTTAGCCTTTTGTCCAGTGGGGTAATTTCAGTGGAATGAATTCTGCTTCCCAGAGCGAAAAAGTCCTCTTTGCTTACTGAGCTGGACTGTAATGTGCTGGTGCATGGTAAAGGATGTGTGTTGCCAAAGATTTTTTCCTATGGTCTTATTTGCATTGTGTGGGTCTTTAAAATATCATGAAGAAAAAATACGTTTTGAAATAGGGAGGAAAAAGGGAACTACTTTGGAATAGTCTCCCTGAAGGAAGGGTTATATTTACGGGAAAGATCAGCAGGCTTTGGGCTATGACTCACATTTGAAGGCGAAAATTGCCCTGGCAGACGTGATTCTGCACCCTTCTGCCTGCTTTGCCCTCCTGCCCTGCCCACGCCTGTGCTTTCCAAAGCAAGTGCCTTTACTGCAGGGCTGTGGCAGCTTGTGGGCCAGCATCATACTGTAAACAAGGCAGAACACAGCTTTTGCTAAATAAGCTGAGCAGTAAGCTCTGGAGGAGTTGGGCATCTTCATATGTACCATGTTCCCATCAGTAAGCTTTTACTAGCTTTTCCCTGATCCCTTCCCAAAGTATCTGTGTGGTGTTGCTCTGAGTCAGGATCTGGATGGAGGGGAAGTGTGTGGAGAGGGAAGGTATGGGGCTGTGTCTTTGCTGGCCGACAGGCAGAGTGTCCAGCCCAAGGGGAAGCTCTGGGAAATGGGGATTTCTGGCTCCAGTGTGTGCGATGGTAGGATCTCCCTGCCATGATTGGCAGCAAGACCCCAGCCCACCCAGCTTGGCAATGAGCTGGCAGCAGGAGCAGCCAGTGAGTGCAGGGGAGTTTGCTGCAATGCTGTGGTTTCCAAAAATTTCCTTTGGACACCTCTGTTTCCTTCCACTTCCCTTGCAACTAAGTGCTTCGGTGTACTGTTGTAGGCATAGATCTGCTTCTCAGGCTGATGTAAAGTTGGAAGCCTGGGGAAGCTCCATGGAAATATTTATAATCTAAATCTTATCCCTTTACTCGAAAAAAAAAAATCCGTGCGTCTCTCTCCATGCAAAGGTGGTGATGTCTGGTCCTTGCACAGAGTGACTTGAGGATTCAGAGGAGACTTCATGTGCTGTGCTTGACATCTCAGTGGATTACCATGTTTTTAAATAGGCAGAAGTTGCTCACAGCCAAGCTGTGCAGAGCAGTTGTGTGTGGATCAGTGCCAGCACCAATGCCAAAGGTCCCTGCCCTACTCTGCTCTGGCTCTGTGTGCATGTGTGTGTGTGTGTGTGTGTGTGTGTGTGTGTCCCTGCTCTTCTGGGCTGTGGTGCTGGGGGGATGGAGCAATCTGGGGCATGTGTTAGAGGTGCACAATGAAATGGCAGAGGCTTGGAGGCACCACGGCTTCCAGAAGATGTGTGCAGAAGGGGAGCAAGGCACAGTGCCTGTTCATGAATGCAGGTGCACCAAAGCCAGACCCCTCGGGCAGGGACCTCGCTTTGTCCATCACAGCTCAGAAACAGCCTTTATGAGCAGGCAGTAATGAAAATGCTGAGCAGGGATATTGCAGCTCTTGCTGTTGCCTTGGCCGCTCCACAGAGCTGAGGAAACAAGGTCAGACTAAATGTGTGTGGAGGAAATTGGCAGCTCTCCTTTGGCTATAAAAGCAGCTGAAATTCTTATTCTTGGATCTGGGTAGAGAAGGTCTGGTGGACAGTCCGCATACCTCCTCGTGCCTTTTAAAGTAAGTGTGTTGGAAGGAGATGCTGGGAAATGCTGGATGGGCTGTTGACATTTTGTTTTCTTACCAGGGATGGGTAGACAGGAACATGGTACTCTCCTAATTAGTGCTAATGGGTCCGCTGCTGGCCAGGCATGTGGCTGGGACCAGATGCAGGGTAAGGAGTGAAGCATGGGCTTGGCAGGGGCAGGGCGGCTGTTTCACAGGGTTTGTTTTCTCCCAGGAGAAGATTGGCTGGCGTAAGGAAGCGTCTCACCTGCTGGTCTTCACGACAGATGATGTGCCACACATAGCCCTGGATGGGAAGCTGGGGGGGCTGGTGCAGCCCCACGATGGCCAGTGCCACCTGAATGAAGCCAACGAGTACAGCGCATCCAGCCAGCTGGTGAGCGGGACACAGGGGCCCAGCCCTTATAGACCCCAGACCTCCCTGGAGACCAGCCAATCCCCACTGCCGCAGCTTTTGGCAGATACAGCACCTGACCAGCGTGGTTTCACCCGGTCCTGCAATTTGCAAATAAAATTCACAGTTCCCTTTAGGCATCCCCCCACAGTGAATGCTTCTGTGATGTTCAAAAACAAGTTAGGAGCATAGTGAGTTTCTTCAGGGCTCATTGCAAGGGAGGGAAAAGTAACTTGGTATCCTGAAGAGCATTGCATTTTGCCTGCAGAGCGTAGAGGAAGCAGGAAATATGTCATCCCTTTTCTAAAATGTACAGTGGACTGTCAGCTTCTTCCCGAGGAGGAGGTATCTACCTTGATGTGGCTATGCTAGCAAGTACAACAGAGTGCTCCTTTACTCACAGCCTTTGAACACAGACTAACATAGGTCTTAGTAATAAACAGCCAAATCAGCCTTTTTTTAAAATTTAACTCAGTACTGATGTGGAGTTAATGCTGCCTTGGTGTTTCCATGTTTGAATCCCGGAGCCTCTCAATCAGCCCTTCAGTATGCAAGTAAATGAGGTGGGTTTTTTTTTTCCAAGGACATCGCTTTTAAAGCAGGCAGGCGTTTTAAAATCAAGCTGATCTCTTGAAACTGAGTGCTTGTTGCTTGAGGAAATCTAGAGCAGTATCTCCTTGCCATCCTCTCAGTCTGGGAAATCTGTGGAATTAAAGAGCTTATTGTAATCTCTTTATGGCCCCAGTATGCAGAAAGATCAGGCAATGGATGTTTCCACTTTGGGAGAAAAAAAATCATACATTTCCACTTACTGTGGTTCTAGATCTCCCTGCCTTACATCCCTGGAGGTAGCAGCCAGTTAGCACACATGTGTGTCTGCTGATGGCATAGTAAAAGGAAGAAGGAAATCCAGTGTTTCAGGTGTTGCTGTAGCTAATGGTGTTTTCAGTCATGTATTCTAGTGAAGGATGCAGCAGAAATATTTAAGGGATTTCTACTGTTTCATTTGGGATTGTGCTGGTACATCAGGGACTTCATCCCACAGCAAAACATGCCACGTGTTTGAAATTAATTTTGCTGTTGGGAGGAGTGAAATTAGTTGTTGTTTCTGTGTTACCCATCAATTTTTCTTCCCCCTTTTTGCCTTAGGATTATCCTTCTCTGGCACTTCTTGGGGAGAAACTCGCTGAAAACAACATTCACCTGATTTTTGCTGTTACAAAAAGTCATTATGTCCTGTACAAGGTAAGCGCTGCTGAGCTGTCCGGGCTGGGGGGTGATTGAAATGCCTCTTGAGGCCTTGGGGAGTGGAGGCAACTGCAAACACACATGTGTGCAGTGGCAAACATGCATGTGTGCAGTGGCAAACACGCATGTGTGCAGTGATAAGTGTGCACACCCATGGCCACATGTTGCCTGGTGCAGGCAGGCGAGGTTCAGCTGCTGTCCCGCCCTGCTAGTCCTTTCAGCAAAACCCACTAAAGCTTCTTAGAGCAAACAGATATATATATGTGTTAGTGAGCATGCGAAGACCTAAAATAGACTCCATCTTAATCTTGATGTTCGGACAGCTGCCAGCATGCAGCATGCCAGAGAGCAGAAACCTGCTCAGCCCATTCTGCAGTGACTTAATCCCATTACCTAATCATGCACAGTGTTTCTGCCCAGCTGTGTTTTTCCATCATGGAGTCCAGCGCCCTGACATGCCACACACAATTAGAAATCCCTCACCATTCCTGCTTTCCCCTCCCAAAAGAAAAGGTGACTCTAGGCACAAAGACCAGCCTGTGTCTGGAGCTGCCTTGCGGGGTTTCGCTCCTCTGCGGATGCAGGGATGGTGTTTCAGGCGGGGTTGCTTTTGGAAACCTCTGCTGAGGCTCTCCGGGCTTGAGCAGAAACAACAAGCAGCGGTGTTGCTACGGTCGGGATGCTGCTGCTCGCCCATGGAGAGCAGGAGGGCTGAGCTCATCCTCCACCCCCTCTCCTGGGGATGCTCAGAGTTGTAAAGGAAGTGGGGGCAGCCGCACCTCCCTCCCCACAGTGCCAGCCCTCCCGAGTGAATAGCAGCTCCAGTAGCAGACTCCAGGTCTGTTTGTCCCTGTCCTGTGGCCATGAGCTTTGTTTGATGTTTGACATGCCTCGTTAGCAATGCTTTACACATTAATGGGAGCCAAACCATTCCATGCACACAGCTGGGTGATGGGGCAGTGTGTGTGGCCGGTGTCTCTGGCACAGGGTTGGTCCTTTGTAACCTTCTGCTTTCATTTTTTTTTTTTAAAAGAACTTTACTGCCTTGATTCCTGGGACAACAGTGGAGATTTTGCACAAAGATTCCAAGAACATAATTGAGCTGATCGTCAAAGCCTACAACGTAAGTGCATTTTAATACCACAGCTGCTGAAGTACAAAGTGCCAAGAGCTCTCAGCTCCCCCCTCCCTGTCGAGCTCCACCCGGCTTGGCCACCTTCCTCCCCTTTCCTCCCCACGCTGCTGGAGCTGGGATGCCCTGAGGAGGGAAGCAAGGTGTGTGTGGAGGAGAAGGATCATGGGAATACCCAAGAGAACCTGCGGCACAGCAGAAATTTCACCCCACATCTCTCATGTGCAGAATTATCCTCAAAATACAGCCCCCATCGAAAACAGTTCTCTCTTAGAGCATCCTACCATTAAATTATTTTGTTGTTATCTGATGTTCAGAGGCCTTTCAAGGATGGGACCAACTCCAGCTAAGGTCACATCCTTGTGTTCCTCTCCATCCAGCACAAGTAGGTCATCTCCCTGAATTCTTATGGGTCAGCTCTTCATGATCCTGGAATGATACTGCTGTTTAGGTGCTGGGCATGGAGGTTTGATCCCAAAGTGGGTCAGCCCTCAGGTAGTTATTCGTGCGTGGCACCCATGGACACAACTTTCAATGGCTGCAAGCTCTTATTCTTGGTACTATGCTCACAAATGCAAGGGAGTGAGGAAGAACTACTTTGGAGGAGTTTACACATCCAGAGGCCATGTAGGATTGTGCTGTGCAATTCATCGTTTCTTTCCCCTCAGCGACCTGAAATTAAAACAACATTTGGTTATGTCCTTGGGAAGAGTGCTTCCCAAAGCTTCACCCTCTGAGGAAAGGCAATGAACAGCCAATGCTGCTAATGAGGCCCTGGAGATATTGCAAAACAAAAGCCCAGTTGTCCCATTTTGTCCCCTTGAGGAAGGAAGGTCTTTTGGCTGAGATGCTTGGCTGGGGAGAAGGAAATGAACATTAACTCCACCTAGGCTTTGCATGTGGTCTCAAGCACTATCACATGAAAATGTCCCTTTGCCTGTTTCACAGATGAAATATGCATCCATGCCTCCATTTCACCACCCCTCAAGCCTTTGCAGATAGATGTAAGCTAATGAAAACCATTGGGAATCTGATGCCCCCACCTCTTCTCCTTCCATCTATTTGCTTGTGAGCTTTGCAGTGCAGCCTGCTGGAAACCACTAGGATGCTTAAGACCAAGGTGCCCCATGGAGTGACCTCTGTGGGGTGCTTGGCTCCTGAGACCTAGACTGGTTTCTTGCCTGTTCAGCTGGGTGGTGGGTGTGGGCTGGGACCCCCGGGAGTACTGCCAGGAGCTGGCAGCTCCTGCTGTGCCGCGGGCAGCCTGGGGCCGCTGGAAACCTGGCACCCACCCAGCCCGTCTCCTCTTGGGAGCTTTGTTTTATTCCTGAAACGACGGAGGAAATTCTCACTGAGGGAGAACGCTAAAATTCTGTTTCCGAAGTGGGAGTGAACCTTTTTTTTATTCCTCATGGAAACTCTGAGCCTGAAGAAATCCTTCATCTGCATCAGGGTCCATCTTCTCTTGTGGGGTGCCAGTGGCTGATGCTCTGGGCCTGGGCTCAGCCTCTTGTCTTCAGTGCTTTGGCCATCTCAGACTTGCTCAGGGCTTACATTACCCTCAAGATCCCCTTCGCCCCTCTCTCTTCCAACTCCCTTCTCCTCTGCCCAGCAGGCTGTCTCCTCTCTCTCATCCTGCAAGGTATGAAGCAGAGGAGAACAGGGACTGCTTTCTTCCTGCCCTCACTAAGGGCAGAAAAGAAAAACACAAAAAGAAAAAACCCTTCCCCCAAATCCTGACGTACCTGAGAGATGCAATGGCTCATGGAGGGCTGTGTCCACACACAGGGCTGGATTTGGACCGCAGAGAGGAAATGGAACATTGGTTTAAAAAGCACTTTCCTAAACCAAATTCAGGGAGGTCTTGAATGTGTTTTTTGTTGTGACCACCAGCTGCCATCTGTGGTGGCTGTGGTGCTGCCAGAAGACAGTGCTGTGAAACAGTGGAAAGGGGCTAATAACAATGGCATTACAATTAGGTTAATGGAATGACCATATAGGGCTAATAAGAAAACTTGGCATCTGTGTAAGAACATAGGAAGAGCCCAGGCAAGGTCATACTGAGGTCTGGCCTGGTGTCCTGTTTTCTGCCATGCCCCAGATAGATGCTCTGGGAAAGAAAATGGCAGAGGGGATCAGTGTGGCAGCTAATTTCTACAGGATAATTTAGAGCAGAGCAGTATCCTGAGATTTATTGGCACATGCAACACAGGTAATGGATGGTCCCAATTGCCATCCCATGAGCTGCTTCTCTGTTACAGCAGAGAGATGAGAAGTTATTCCTTTCTTTCCTCAAGGACTGTTTAGATTCACTCAGCCAAAACTCATTTATTTCCTGTCCATTTCCAAACATGTTGGCTCTTTACTGGCCTGTGAACCCTGGTTTTGTCATCACATGTACAGATGAGGTCTGAATTAGCACTTTTCCTTAATCTGGCCTCACTGGTGAGGGTTGGAGACAAGGGGGGAAGGGATGGAGCTGGAAGCTGACTTTGGAAAATAAGAATATTTCTACAAAAAGCTCCATTTTGAAAAACATTGTCGTTTTTGGACACCACTTTTATAAGAATCAGTTCCAGCCATTGGAAGAATTAAACAAAACAATGTCATTCCAAATTAATGCTTATAAACTTCATTTTGTTGTGACTTAAAAAGTATGTGCGTGCAGCAGGGCAGAGAGATGAGAAGGAGAAGAAAGGGGGTAGGAGCATACCAAAACCTCATGGATGGAAAACGCTCTTCACTTTGAAAAGCTTTGCAAAGAAAGAGATTTCTCATTTATTTTTGCCCATGGCGGTGTTTCCAGCTGATACTTGTGAAAGGGTGCTTTTTGTTTAGGACATCTTCCTAAGAGGGAAAATACATTTTTCTGACCAACTGAGTGAAAGGGTGAAAGCAGGACAGAGTTAATGCTGTTTTACACCTTCTCTGTGCTGTACAACAGACATTGTAGGTCAGCTACCAGTGGATAATCATACTTTGTGCTTCACTAAGAGGCTGGTTTATGGGGAGGAGGCAGTGCAGATGTGGACATAAAGCTCTGACCTGAAAAAGCTCAGAGATGCTCCACTTGGGGTTGAGAATGTTTTCTTCTTCCTTTTTTTTATGTGCACCTGTATATTTTCAGTACTAGCTATAGTGGTTATCACACCTACCCTAATGTGTAGGCAGCTCCCCATGAGTCTAGTTGTGTTCATCAGAAGTCTTCTGGGCTAGTTAAGTCAAAGTCAAATGTCAATGTGTGTGCAGGGGTGATTTATTTTTTTTCATAGAGGTGCAGAGATGTCCTAGCCACCCACTGGAAACATTGGGAGAAGAGGCTAAAGCAGAAGAAACTCATCTGACTTTGGGAGCCTGATGGTTTGCTTTCCTGTTGTGTTTCTAGAGTATTCGGTCCAAGGTGGAGCTCACAGTATGGGACAGCCCTGAGGACATTGGCTTGACCTTCACTGCCACATGCCAGGATGGGTTGTCCTATCCCGGGCTCAGGAAGTGTGGGGATCTCAAAATTGGAGATACGGTGAGTCTGCCTTTCGGTCTGTCCCCTAGAGAGGCTGTTTCACCTACTTCCCTCTCTTGATGAGTGGTCCTTGGCAATGAAATACAGTTTTGTCATTTTCTTCTGCTCTCCTCACACTGTGCCATGATGATATAGAAACCCATAGTGAGTGGCTTTGCTAGAAATAGCTCTGGGTGGTGTAGATCAGCCCAAGGTCAGCTGTGAGGAAAGAGGGAATACAGGTATATTGTCGACACCATTGAGATAAAGGTCTTAATCAGGCAGCAGGACACCATAGTCAGTGATGGGCTTTTTTCCTTTAATCCCAAATAGTCATGTCACACTCTCACCTGTGAAATTTTTATTTCCATGGTCTGCTGGTCTTTTCTTGGTCCATTAAGTATTCAAGGTTTCTTTGTTATTGTTTGAGAATCCTGTCTTGTGTCAGAAATAGCATTGCCAGCAGGATGAGGGCAATGATCCTCCCTCTGTGCTCAGCACTGGTGAGGCACCTTGAATCCTGTGTTCAGTTTTGGGCCACTCACTTCAAGAAAGACTTTGAAGAGCTGCAGCATGTCCAGAGAAGGGCAACAAAGCTGGTGAAGGGGCTGGAACACAGGTCTGATGACAGGCTGAGGGAGCTGGCTGTGTTTAGTCTGGAGAAAAGGAGGCTTGGGGGGACCTTACTGCTCTCTACTGGAAAGAAGGGTCTAGTGAGGTGAGAGTCAGTCTCTTCTCCCAGGTAACAAGTGACAGGACAAGAGGAAATGGCCTCCAGTTGCACCAGGGGAGCTTTAGACTGGATATTGGGAAAAATTTCGTCACTGAAAGGATTGTCAAGCACCGGAACAGACTGCCGAGGAAAGTAGTTGGAGGCACCATCCCTGGGGGATACTTAAAAGATGTGGAGAAGTGGCACTTTGGGACATGGTTAGTGGTGGGCTCAGCAGTGCTTAATTAAGGGTTGGACTCAATGACCTGAAGGGTCTTTTCCAACCTAAATCATTCTGTGCCTCTGATTCTAATCTAAACCTGTCTTTCTTGTGTCAGTGAGTGAAGGGATCATGGCTAACTTTGGAGGTACTGCAGAAACAGGCAGGGTGCTCAGAAAGGCAGCAACCCTCTTATCATGTGTTCAGTTCCTAGGGTGTTGGATGGCAGCACAGACTAAAATTATAGTTTGCCCCTTAATGTTAACAGTATACATGGCATAATCCATCCTGTGCTTTTTAAAAAGCAAAGAAGCTAAGCTTTGCTTGTATAAATTGAGTATTGGTACAGGTAAAAACGTTGCTGGGCTAGGGCAGCAGGGCTCAGACCAGTGGGGAATGTCCTCCCTTTCTGCAGACTTTTGCTCTCTGAGGCCATGGGTGTGGGTTTGTTAGCGGCCTGATTGCCTTATTTGAGAAGAGTGACTCTGCAAACATACCAGGGCACTCAGTGCTGAGGCATATAAAAATAGTTTAAAGAGTCAACAGTAGCTGGAGTTTTACCCCGCCAAATAAGGATCATGTGAAGTGTTAAAAAGGGAGGTAGCCCTGCTTTTAAAGCTGAATTTACTGAATCTTGGGTGGGTGGGTAAAAGTGATCCCTGTAGCTCTTTGTTCCCATGGCAAAGCCTGAGCCCCCGAGGAAGCAGAGTTAATGCGGTGATTGATCCTGGTCTCCTGGCTTTGGCAGGAGCAGAGGGGTCGCTCCAGCTGCTGCAGCTTGTGCTGTAGAGGGGTCTGGCAGTGAGTGCAGCAGGGAGCCGGCTCTGGTACCACTCCTGTTTTAGGTGCACCCTAAGTATTGAGATACCTGCACAGGCAAACGTGCTGTAGGATTGTGGGGGTCATGTCCCTCCACCCCCTATTGTTCAGCTGCTTTCTGCCCCATTGCTTCCACGTGGATCAAGGTTTGACTTCTGCTAAGAAAGTTTCCCCAAAGAGGATAATGCTGGCACTGGACCCTAATCTGCTGGGGTTTAGTCCTGGGGCCATGGGTGTCAGCAGGTGAAAGGGAGCAGGATTACCCTGATCCCTTTAGCTTGCTTTCTGATCTCCTCCTCTGTAATTTGAGCTCCTATCCTAATTGCTTCAGGCCTTGGGAATGGGAGGGGGTCAAGGTTTCCTGGGGGTGCAGCTCTCCTGCTGGGAGTGGCTGCTGTGCCTGCCTCTGCACATCACCCCTTGACATGTGGGACAGTGTAGACAGTGAGAACTTGAGGTGACCCCCAAATGTCTCCAGAGAGAAATCATTTCCTCCTGATGCCTAGGAAAGGCTCTCATTTCCTTGGAATAAGGTTAATCCTCCTTGCTAGGGGGCAGCTCTGGGCAATGCTGGCTGGCTCCGCCAAACAGCAGGATTAAATCGGGGGCCAAGCAAGCAGCCATAGTATGGTCTTGGTTTTCTCAGAGAGAAAATCCCTGACACAGGATTGTAGCAACTTAAAACAAATAGGAGGTTGTGGTATAACCTTATAATGATGTGTAACCCTTCTGAAGCCAGGCTTGATAGAACATCCATTAAAAATGTCCTTTCAGCACGCTGTTAGCAGCGTGTGGAAAGCTTGGGAGCTTGTGGCTGGTGCACATCTCCATGTGCAAATCAGGAGTCCTATAAAACCTTCTAAATCTATGATCTTGTAGGCACTGTGGGCCCTTGTGCTGCCCTGGTTAGATCTTTGACAGTGCTTGTTTTGACAGAGTTTGACATGGAAACTGGGCTATTTGCTAGAGTTTTGCCCTGTTTATTTTTGGAAAAAAGGCAAGTTCCTTCCCACTTCATAGAAACCAATGATCCCTAATGGGGAAAATTGCTGTGAATGGCTGACAGTAAAGTTTTAAAATGCGAAGGATGCTCAGCTCCTCATGGCAGATGCTGGTGCGTGGAGTTTTAGGTGCTCTTGCTGAATGTGCAATTGTTTGGGTGATTTTTGCACACCTAGGAATGAAGCTCAATGCACTGAGCTGGTTCTGCTCCATGGAATTGCTCCCTGGATTTTCCTCAGGACATTCACTCTTTCCTTCCTGGGACACCCTTGACAGCTGCTTTGGGGCCACTCCCGTTAGCTTACATCTCAACCTGCCCCTCCAGGTTTCCTTCGAGGTGGCCGTGGAGGCACGGAGCTGCCCTGCCGAGGACACCTCCCACACCTTCACCATCAAGCCCGCTGGCTTTCGGGACACACTGGAGGTGGCCGTGACCTACAGCTGCCTCTGTGGCTGCACCAGCCGTGCCGCGCCCGCCAGCGGCAAATGCAGCGGCAACGGGACCTACGCCTGCGGGCTGTGCGAGTGCGACCCCGGCTACCTGGGGGCCAGGTGCGAGTGCGAGGAGGGGGCCAGCGGGGATATGCACCACGCCATGTGCCGGGAGGCAGAGGGCAAGCCCCTCTGCAGTGGGAGAGGGGAGTGCAGCTGCAACCAGTGCCTGTGCTACGAGAGCGAGTTTGGAAACATCTACGGGCCCTTCTGCGAGTGCGACGACTTCTCCTGCGCCAGGTACAAGGGAGTCCTCTGCTCAGGTAGGAGCCTTTCATCCCTTGTGCCCTCCGCATCGTGGCAGTGGGGAAACTGCCCTGAAATGGGGTAGGCTGCTGGGCTGGGGTGTGCAGGGTGTGTTGAGGGGGCTGGGTCTGCTCCAGCTGCCCAAATCTGCCCTCTTTCTGGAGGAATCTGTGCTCCCTTGCTTTTCCTTATGGGAGAAAGGAGGGAGAGGTTTAAGTGCATCCACAGTAATGAGCAAAAATTGCATTAACCCCATCAGAATTGGGTTTTGGAACACTGGAGTGAAAGGCTCTCTCTGTGCAGGCTTGTCTGCTGCCTGGGTCCCAGAGAGATGAGCAGAGTCTTGGCTTTGGTGGTTTTTTTGATGCAACTATGCAAATCTCTTGTACACTGACATATCTCCTTAGGAAAGAGTAAACCAGTACAGGCTTGAATCCTGTGACGCTTTTGGTGTTTTCATAGGTTGGATTTTTCCTATGTGTGCCATCCCTCCCTTCCTAGGCAGAAACAACCTGTTTTTAAAGATGAAGCATTTGGAGTAATCCCCTGGCACATCACAAGTGAAAGGAAAGGTGTTTCAGGGTGTTACTTGTTAGACAAAAGCTGTGCTAATGATTTCTAAAGGTATTTTATGTATAGATCTTTCTTCCCACTAGGAAAACAAGTCATTAATTGGGAAACAAGCAGCCAGTCAGCTTTGCTTAAACCATGGCACAGGAGTTATTTATCTGTGTTTGCTAAAATGGTTTTAAAACCTCGTCAGTCCACGGTCACATCATTTGCCTTGAATATAATTGCCTGGATTAGCTCTCGGACATAATTCCCCCAGTTGGATGTGAGCAAAGGGTTATTCTTTAAAATTTGCCTGATTTCAAGCAGGTGAAATATTTTCTTAGGTGAAAACCTTGGACAAAATTTCTAAAACAAGTGTAAGCTTGGAAAAAGATAGGCATTTTTCACATTTTTTTTCCAGGGAATTTGTGTTGCTTTTCCCCTGCTGTTTATCTTGCTCTGCACATTTCAGAGCTGAGCAAGTAAGTGATGGGACACCCTTTGGTTGCAGCTTCCTGGCTGTTTGAGACAATCGTGTTGTGAGGTGGGTAGAGGATGTTTGTGCTAATTTTCCTGCAGCCTGTTTGTCACTGCTGGAGATGAGGCAGGTGGTACTCTGGGCTTTGGAATTGCCCTGGAGCTCCCCACTGCAGAGCAGTGAGAAAGGCCAGTACCACCTCCCACAGTGACTGCCCAGAGTCAGGGGGTGGGGGCTTTCCCTGCTGATGCAGGAGTGGAAAGAGGGGTGAGCAAGCAGGAAAAAGGTATTTGAAAGTAGATGGGGGGAAAAAAAACCCCTCAGCTGTGAAGTAATTAAGAGCAGTACTGTCTGAATATTCTCCATAGGATCATATTGCTTTGATAGCATCATCCCATCCAAAAGGAGAATATTTAATAGCAAGCAGGGCAGCAATGGAATAAAGAGAGGGTGGAAGTTACTGGTGTAGTAGTTGCTGCAGGAAAGGGACAGCCCTCTGCTCAAATTTCCTTTTCAGCAGGAGAGCCAGAGCTCTGCTGCTCCACAGGAAAGCAAGTTGTGTTTCTTCTGCTGCACCTGCTCGATACTGTCCCTGTGGAGAGTGTCTGGTGCTGGGAAGAGCAGCATAGCTGGTTTGGGATTTGCCAAAGTTTTGAAAAGTCATTTAGCTATGAAAGAAAATAAAGGGTAGGCTGAGGCCAAGCAGTGTCTTTGCTCTAGGGATGGGATGGAGTCTGGCATGGCTGCATGGGCTGGTTCTCCCCACACCTCTTGGTATTTCTATTGCTATTAGTTTGTTGACTTCTTTTTTTAATTTCCAGCAGTTATGATGCTAAATCTGAGCTGTAGTAAGTGCTCGGCCAGTGACATAAGATTTTGAGGTGGTTTTGTCAGGCCAAAAGGCTTGGGATTTCACCAACCTACCAAAAGTGTCTGAGCCTGCATGGCAGGGCTGTGCCCAAAGCTGCCCCTAACAAACAGCCCTGTGCTACACAAATATTCCTGGGGGATTCCAGCAGACACAAGCTTTCTCCTTCCTACAAATGGAACCTTCTTGAAAAAGATTGCATGTTTGGCTCAGCACTGAACATCTGTCCACCAACATGTGTAGACTTGGCAGCCAGGAAAGTTTGGGTGATGCCTTAAGGGCAGGATGACTCCCAGGGCAGTTGCATGTGGTGTCCAGTTGCTGCTTTTATTCCTTCCAAGGAGTAAAATGACATTCTGCCCTCACTCTGTCTTTTCCTGGGCATGATGTCTGTTCCTGAAAGGCTCTGACATCCTGGTACCCACCAGTCTGAATTCCACTGCAAGGGGAGACCAACAGGTTTTAGCTAATGTGCAAACAAAAACACAGCGTGTAGGGAGCTGTCATTTTGCCGCAGATCACTGTTGTCTCTGTCCTTTCTGGGGAGTTTCTTGGCTTCCACCCGTGAGGGGAACTCTTCTCTGTTGTCAAGGTCTCTATTTATACTCTGTGAATCCTCTGGTAGCACAGAAGGCACTTAATGCCTCTCAGTGCATTTCTTCTGATGACTGTATTTGGAGGGGCATTTTCACCCCAACAGAATCCAACCCCAGGTTTAGCACATGGGCTGTGGTGTCCCCATCAAATACATTTACACCTGCCCAAGGTGTTGAACAAGATGATGTCATGAACCTCTGAGTGCCCATCCCAGACAGAGCCAGTGGGAAAGCAGCCAGTCCAGCCTGACCCAAGGGATGGGGGAGCACCAGGAGGAAAGCACATTTTTCCAAGCTGAGAAGTCAAAATTCACTCATGCAAACTGCTTTGCACATACGTGTCTGTGGTTTTTGCATGCCTTAGCTCAGAGGCCCCACGAGCCCATTGCCAACTAGCCTCAGCATTTCTTCCTTTTATGATCTGTACCAAAGCTGTCCCCAACAAGTCACTGCCATGGCACAGGGATAGGTGGCATGTTAAGCTCAGGCATCTTGTATTCCCAGTGAAAGCCACAGCAGGGTTGAAATGGTCTGAAACGAACTTGTTTCTTGTCTCTTATTATTTGGTCCTTTGACCAGCAAAAGTGTTTTCATTCACGGGTCCATTTATAAATACTGACACCTCATTTTGTCAGCACTTGAGAGGAGAGATGCCTGCAGACAGTGCTGCCTGTGGCTGCTGTCCTTTTGTAGCCCCCCCAGGAAGTGGAGAAGCAGATTTTGGGTGGGAGATAATCTAAAGAAGCAGCAAGAATTTAATTCCTGTTAGTGGGAGGTTTAATATGCCTCCTGCATCTGTGAGGCAGGTGGGAAAATGAGTAATTTATAACATGTTGTAAATGTTGATTCAAGTTGCATCCAGCTTAGTCAATGCCACTTAGTCACTAAAAAGTGGCATTTCTTCTGCTGCTCCCTGAGTCCAGTTAACAGCTCCAGAGTAGCTGTTTCAAACCATTAATCTGGCTTCTGGATGGCTTGCACAAGTGCCCTGTTCTTCCAAAAGAAACACAACTGGTTATCCACAGTGCCATGCTCTGACAAAGCAGGCAGTCGCTTCCCAAACCCTTGAATGTTTTGCTCCCAGTTTTAGTCTTCATGGATAAGTTGCCTTTTTGCATTGAAACCTTTGGCATGTTACTCTGGCCTCCGTACTCTGAAATGTGGGTGGCAGTGGGAGAGGGACTGAAAGCCCTTCTGCCTGCAGCTGGGCTGGGGAAGGGGCAGCTGGCTGCACAGCCCACAGGCTTTTGAACCCCTTGGCTGCCTGCCAGGCAGTTTGACAAAGGAGGAAACATCTCTGCGCTAATTGCATTCCTGAAGGTCCCATAAAACTAGGTGGCAAGAGGGAGGAGAGGCCCCAGTGAGGGCATCAGACGTTTGCCTCTAATGAAGAGAGACTGGCTCGCTGGAGGCCAAGCTTCATTAGCTTCAGTGCCCCAGACCTATCTTTTCCTGGGTGGGGGGATGCAGACTAACGTGGCGTTATGGTGTCTCTGAAGAAATTTCCCCTTACCCATCACCAGTGTTCCCCGGCTTCCCGTAGGGGTGTCATTTGTGTGCTCTTCAGTCCAGGACCCGCAGTGTGCACAGGCACATCACTAATGAGATGTAAGTGAGGAGCACTTGCCACACTTCAGCCATTCCTCCCCCTAAAACACAAAGGATCTTGTCTGGAAAATCCATACTGCCTGAGCAACACGGCAACTACTGATGTTGATGCGGCTTTGGGATCGGGTCTTTTATTTCTCTTCTTAATTTTTTTAGTGTTAGACAATTAATCAGATTTATAGACACTATGCAACTGTAAATCAAGCACTGCAGTTTCTGTCTAGCTTGTAAGCAGCTTAACTGGTTAAGGTGACTATAGATCGTGGCTGGCTAAAGCACAGCATGATGCTGATGCCTCCGAGCACAGGAGCTGGAGAATGGGCTCACTTGCTGGCACAGGGCTTCCAGTGACACAAAAAACTCAGGTCAGCAAGAAAGCATTGGGTGTCAAATCTGCAGGTACATGCAAGTGCCAGAATCACTTCTGAGATGGGACGTGGGAAGTGACAGCTCATTGAAAATCCGGGATTATTTTGCAGTCAAGCTGATGTGCAGTGCAATTCCAGCTGCCCTGCAGAAACCACTTCAAAAACTGCTGAGGATGTACAAGTCCTCAGTATTTACTTCTGAATGCTTCCTCTCTTGGTTTTGGTAAATGGGGAAGCTCAGGGAGGTTTCAGCCTGTGATAAGGCTTTTCTGTTTATTCTAACACAGCTCCAAGTTAGAAATCTCACTTGTGCTTTTGCAATCTGTTTTTAGTGTTCCCTGCCTCAGGCACTGGAATGGTGTTTAACAGTGCTGTGTTTGAGGGGATCTGGTGGGTGCCAGTGTTCTGTTGCCAATGCCCCAGTTTCTGGTCCTGCATTACAGCCCCGAGCTTTGAGAACAGCACTTGGGTTTGATGGTGCTGCTGGTATCTCCACCCTGGGGTCTCAGGTGGGGTCAAATCACAGTGTCCTTGGACACATCTTATGGAAATAGACTTTCTTCCACGTGTACTTTTGTAGTTATTATTCACCCAGCCAGTAGTAGTGCCTGGACAGAGGATACTGCTGTGCATCTGAAAGCTCAGATGACTGAATAAAGGTGATCCGCATCTTTCAGATGGACTCCAGCATTTCCTTGTTTTTTTCTTCATGTTCTCAATTCCTAATATGTAAGCTTTTACCAGAAATTGCTGTTAAGAAAGAAATGGGTAGTATTTGATTTATTAACTTGTGAGGTGCAGATGATGGGTTGAGTATGGTTTGGGGAGGAAGCAAAGCCTCTTTTGTGTCCACTGTCTGTGCCCATGTTGCAGATGTGGTGGCATTAAGAAAATGTACCCCT
This sequence comes from Sclerurus mexicanus, assembly GCA_013396755.1. Classification (NCBI taxonomy): domain Eukaryota; kingdom Metazoa; phylum Chordata; class Aves; order Passeriformes; family Furnariidae; genus Sclerurus; species Sclerurus mexicanus. The sequence goes on along the minus strand of VWZF01005833.1, from coordinate 534,093 downwards.
GCCAGAAGGGAAGAGGGTGGTCTGCAGTAGAAAGAAGATAGGGAACTGAGCCTAAACCACATCTGCAATGTTTCCTTCTAAGTTATGTCAAGTCTTGTTATCTTTGAGTTTTTGATTTGGGTCTTTTTGTTATTTAGTTTGTGTAAAAAGGTGGAATCTGAGCACTGCCTAGTAAAAAAAAAAAAAAAGGACCTGAAGGGAAGAGACAAAATGACTGTATAAATATGGAAGTTAAAAATAATCTTTGGGCAGTTGCTAAGTGCTAGTGCAGCTGTGAGCCATGCAGCTGCAGGGGGATGCAGCTCCATCTCTGGCTGCCCCGCAGATCAATCCCTCTCTGCTTCCCATGGGGGAGGAGGATGAGGAGCACATGTCTACCAGCATATTTGAGGCTTATTTTGGTGACAGAGGATGCATTTTGGGTGCAGTGTCAGCTCGGGTCACTGCACTGCAACCTCACAGTACCAGTTGCTTTGTAAGTAGTCCCAGTCTTTAGCAGCAGGCTGGGGGCTCAGGGGGCTGGTCAGCAGCTGCATGTGCTGTCAGGGCTGCAGGGCAGGGGAGGGTGGTTTGGGGTGAGTAGAATGGAGTAAAGTCCCCTGAGCCAAAAACCATTATGGTGGATTATAGGACTTTGAGTGTCCTTTTTCCCCACCAAAGAGCAGGGTAGGGGACAGGGAGCTGAAAACCACCTACGGCTGGGCTATAAAACACAAAAATATGTAGACGTGATCATGCTGTGTGGGGCACAGGGTGCCTCCCCATCACTCCTTAGGAGCCAGCAAACCTGGCTTCAGGCACCTTGAGGTCTCCTACCTACAGAGCCACTGCATAGCCCAGGAGCTAGAATAAGTAACAAGGCAATGGCACTGTGGCAGCATCTCTCTTTTAAGATGTGCTCAAGACTCAGTAAGACCGCATGTTTCTCCTAGAGCTTCGTAAAAACCTTTCTCCTTGCTGTATTCCCATTTAGCCTTTGCTTTTATCAACTGCAGAAGCTGCTCAGCCACGGGCCTTGTCCCGAGATGTCTGTGTGCCTGACAGTAAATGGGTAAAACAAAATCCCCTTGATCAGGAGGGAAGAATAAACCTCTCACTTGCTGTGTCCCATAGCAGTGAGAAACCGAGGCCAGAGCACCTGTGCCTGGGTGGACATCCCCTCTTCAGCTTACATCCCCCCTCCACGTGTGGCTCCCGTAAGAATAGACTGCAAACATTTAATAAGAAATTAACCAAATGGGGTACCTTTGCTGTCCTCTTCCTTTTTGGGGGGTTAAACTGCAAAGCTGAGCATGTTCTCCTTACTCTCATCACATGGATTAGTGTAAAGAAATGGAAGGTTTAGATCAGCTCCATTTACGTCCATCCCGTGGTTCAGCCTAAAAAAACGTGAGGTCTGGGTCAGCTGGGGCAGGCAGGGCTGGGGACTGTGATGGGGATTAAGTGGAGGAGCAGTCAACTGAATTCACTTTGATCCCACTCAGACTGATGCCACTCTTGTCTTGCTTATGAGCTCCCTGCAGATTCTGTTTGGCTGTGTGTCCAATGTCATTTAACTGCACGACACCCAAGTCCCAAATCAGGAAAAACACCTCTTTTTTTAATGTGTGTTTGTATGAACTAGATCTTTTCTCATGTCAGCTGTTGGTATTTCTGCATTCCTGCTTGACCTCATTCCTGCAGAGCATGGGGCTGCCACGCTCTTGCAACATTTTGGGGCAGCAGAATGTGATTGCTCAAGCAGTGATATGGAAAACATTTCCACAGGTGAGGGAGGAACTGTGGAGATGGCCTGCTGCTGCTGACACATGTGAGATGTTGGCTTTTAGGTCCTGTTCTGGTGACAAGAGTTGGTGTCTGAGCCCTGGGGTCATCCCAGGCTGCTTTCTGCAGTGCCTTCACAAAAGGGTGGATCTGGCTGTGCTTTGCCAGACCACAGTGAGCTCTGAGAGCAACACTTGAAACCTCTCAGCCTTTAGTGTGGAGTGTCATTGAGAACTGCTCTGCTCTTTACACAGTGTGAAGAGGAGGAGAAATGATAGAGACATGTATGGGATGTGCCTGCCCACTGCAGGCTGCCTGTAGTGCCCCATTGTACCCTGCACCAGAGCGGCACCTTCTGTGGTGGGAAGCAGGGATGCCCAGCCCCAGGCTCCCAGATAATTTGTAAGAGTGGAGAGATATTCCCCCCTTGATCTGTGCAAGTGGCTGGCTGGCAATATCCTTCTTCTGTAGCAGTGTTTGCCGTTTGCTTGGAGGCAAAGGGTTCCTGAGTATCAGCCACGGGATGTCTCATGGTGTTCTGCGTGTGCTCATCTGCAGCTGCTGTGGCTCATAGTCCCAGTGCAGAGAACGGCTGAGAGCTGGGTGGGAGGTGTTTGCATTCCAAATTTCATCGTCATGACATCTGGCACGCAAATTTTCAGTGGTCTTTTGGAGGTGCATGGGGCTGACTCAGTGCATGTGCTTACCCACATCTCCAGTCCTTGGGAGACTTCTGAAACGTCCCTGCCACTTCCTCCCAGGGCATCATTTCCATCCTTCCCCAATCTCTCTCTTCTTCTCCAAATTTATTTTTTTGCCTTTAATCTGGTTTCTGTTCTCTTTCCAATTTAATCCTGAGTCATGTGCTGCTGCCCTCCAAGAGCTCCTCATCCTGCTCTGTGTCAGCTCAAAAGGCTGAAAATCCCAGAGTTCAAGCGGCCTCTGGGCTGGGGCAAACAGCATGGGGTGACCCTCCTCTGCTGGCTGTGACCTGTGAAAGCATGGCCAGTGCTTGTAGCTGCAGTGTAAAAATGCCTGGTCCCCCGCTAATTGTGCTGCTACCAACCTCCCACGCTGTGTTTCAGGTCAGAGGCTGTGAATCAGTGCAGTGGATGGTTCTTACCTGGAGCACTCTGTGCTCAATATATGTGCTCCTGTGCATTTCTTTCATGATAAATAAATGCAGTATTAGGTATTGTACCACTAGGCATTAGCATTACATTGCTGCCTATTAAATATTTTTGATTATTTAGGAGTTGGATGAGGTGGTCCTTATGTGTCCCTTGCAACTTGAGATATTGTATGATCTTTGCATGGATGTCTTACAGGAGCACAAATGATACTTCCATTAATGTTTGTGCTCAGTGCTGTGTTTATTCCTCACCTTCCTTGGTGTTTCTGGCAGCAGGCACACCCTGCCTGCCACACCTTGCTCACACCAAGGGTTTGTGTTGGGTTTTCACAATGAAACAGCAACTGAATTGGACTTTCTCTCCCCAGTGTACTGAGTTCTGCTTCGCCAGAGTTTCCATTCCTGGCACGAACGGGCTGCCCTTTCTTACCCCTCCTTTCTCTCTGCCCAGGCTCTCATTGCAGCAGTTCCTTGAGGACCAACCCACACAGAGCGCTGCTGTTCCTTCCTCTTTTCACTGTGGTTTTCCCTTGTTCTTGAGCGGACTTTTTGCAAGCGTTAATGAATGCTAATGAGGCATTAAATGCCCAGGCAAAATTAAAGAATACAGAAGTGACGTCTTTGACATCTTTATGGGAGCCAGAGCCCCTCTCTGGGTCTCTGCTCTTAAAGTGGCACAGCATGTGGGTTGCAACCAGAGGTGTCATCTGGTGGGGCGTGCACGTACCCAAACCCTCTGTCCTGCTGCAGCTGCCTCCTCCCAAGGCCAGAAGCCCCATGGAAAGCTCCAAAAACCCCTCACCAAATGAACTCAGAAAATAAAGCCCACTTACTCCCCAAAGAGAGAAGAGACTCACTTTAAATGCTCTTCTGGCGTCTCAATGAGTTTGGCATTTGAATTTGGTCTGATGAAAGTAATTAACAGAAATGCACATTTGGAAATGAATGTTGTATTTGGAGTTTAGAGGCAGATGAAAGCCTCAGATCAGCAGGTGAGTGTAATTCTGTGTCTGCATTTCTTGTTCACATGCAATGAAAATCTGAATTTTGCTCAGTTTGGTTTAAAAAATTGAATTTAAATATTTGACCTGAAAGAGAAGTGCTGTGCGGGCTGTGGGTTCATTCTTTCTTTTGGGTTTGTTTTTTTTTTTTGGTCTTATTTTGAGTGATAGTCTGACTTCTTCCAGGTACTTTGGGAAGGGAGAAATCTTTTCCAAAACCATGAACCCTTGGTGAACTTGCACCACAGATTATGTGTTTGCATCCAAACACAGCACTGGGCAAGACTCCCATGGCACTGAATTTTGCAGAGCAAGAATCTCTCTCTGCTCCAGAGCCCACTTCTTTCAACAAGATCCAGTTGAAAGGACATTCAGCCCACTTGGGCTTCAGCGGGATGGGAATTAGTCTGCTTTTTGTCTGAAGAATGGACCCTAACCGTAGAGTTTGGCTCTGGAGTTCAGGGATTTGGGATCACACAGCTTTGTTTTGGAGCCAGGTTTTATTTTAAGAACATATCTGGAGGGGTTTTGTGCAGTAGGAGCTGGTAGGAGTCTGCTCAGGCATCAGAGTGGGAGGACGAATCTTGTCCTTCCTGGGAGCACTGTAAGTTGTTGGAAGGGTTGCGGTGCTATGGCTTTTCTCAAGCCCTTTATCTGCCTTTCAGCTAACTGCATGGTTACTGTATGTCCCCTCGTGTTTCCAAATCTTCCAGAGCCTTCACAGTGACTAAAGTTGAAGGCTAAGTGCAGACTTGTATAACAGACCTGGGCAGAGATGGGCCAAGAAGTATGTAAGTGGGGGAGAAGCTCCCGGTTCTGGACCCACAGGTGTTGGTGGTATCTGGGCAGGATTGGGAGAGCCAAGTGGAAAATGGCTTATTTGTCAGGCTTTTTGGGGAGAAAGGAAATGGTTTGAAACAGCTGCATCCAGTGGCAGGGGGGGAGGTTTGCCTGTAAGCCAGTCTCATCTGTTAGGGATCTGGAATTCTGGCTGGAGAGAGGAGCACCGCCACGGGAGAGGTGTTGATGTGTCTCATGGAAGACCCAACAGACACCTGCATGTGAAGAGATGGAGGTAAATAGAAAAGGACAGTGGCCCTTTTTGAGTTAGAGGTTTGGAGGGAAACACAGGTGGGGGAAAAACCCAGGGGATTCACACACACAACATACACACACTACCCTACCTTCTAATCTAGCTTAAGGAATGATATGAATTGTTAGCAGTTCCTGCAGTGCCTTCCATGTCAGGTACTTAGGGGGTGACAAAGTCAAGGATGAGCATGTGCCCAGTGTGGTGGGATGGTATTTGGGCGCACAGCTCAAAGGAAACTGGCACACCCTTCCCGATTGCCCCAGTCAGTATGAAGTGCTGTGTCTCTGGAAGGACCTGGCAGCAGCCGTTGCCCCATATCTCTCCCTGTGTTGGTAGCAGTTGGCAGCAGGACCTAAAAGCTCCAATTCCCAGCTCTGGGTCTCCATCCAAAAGGCCACGTGTGGCAGGCTTGGCTGAGGCACTAACATAAGCAGAACTCAAGAGATTTGTGAAGTACTGAGCTTACTTAGAGGGAAAAAAAAAAAAAGGCTTTATTTTAAGAAATGCAACTTTAGATCTCTTTCAGGAAATGACTCCACACTGCCCATTTTGGCTTTCTGGTGGATCATCATCCGTATCTCGTGGTTGTGTTTCAGCTCCACTTCTGCAGCAGAGAGAACGAAAATGAGGAAAGGCTGGCCAGGGCTGCCACAGGAAATCCACCTGCCTCGGATTGCTTTCAGCTGCTTTCATGAGACAGCAGTTTCCAAAGCTCTGTTTTCCCTGTCCAGCTCTCATTTAACCCAGAAATTCCCAGGTGAATGAGAAATTGGGGTGCTGAGGTTTTTTGTTTGTTTTTTTTTTTTTTTTTGCAATGGCAGTGCTGCTCCATGGAGAATGCTGGCAGTAGTGTTGAGCTGGTGATGGGGCTTCTGGTACCCATGTCTGAATTAGCAGCTCAAGCCTGTGTTTATTCCTTCACCTTTGGTTTCATTAGTCTGCATCTCCAATGTTATTTTTGATGACTGGTGAGTTCAACGAGCTCTAGGATTGAAGTCTTATTTAAAGCCTTGGCAATTCTTGGTCAAACCCATATGCTTCAGGATATAAATATCCACTGCAATTCAGAGATGCACAGATCCATGGTGTCTGGTGTAACTAACATTCAGAAAAGCACAGTTTACTTACTACGAGCCTCTTAGTGTTTGTTTTGTTGCTTCAGTATTGCGTTGTGGATAAATGAGCTTGGGCAAGCTCTCTTCTGGTGTGACTGGAGGCGGTCAGTGGATGAATTTCAGATTACACAGAAACCTTGGTCCCTTGACATTTGTCTGTCTGTGTTTACATAGTAGCCTGGTTTGCACAAGGAGGTTGTTATGCTCAGCAGGCTCCATGGGCTGGGGATGCTCCAGTCAACCTGCCACCCCTGTTTCCCCTGCCAGACCGTCATGACCCAGGGAATGGATCCTAAATTCATCCCACTGTTTAAAATTTCCTGAGCTCACCCTGACTTCCTACCAGTGCCAACTATCTGGCAGAGCCATGGACCTGAGCTGTGTGCGGGCAGTCTGCCCTGCCTTGCCTTGCCTGGCCTCTTGATGTGCAGTGCTGGCTGCTTTGAGTCATGGAAAGAGATTAGTAGGGAAGTTGATGATTTATTTGCCTAAGCAGGCACTGTGTCTTACCATAGCCCTTTCCCAAATGGAAAGGTCTACATTTTCCATGTTCTGCTGCCCTTCTTCCTCCCACTCAAAATGTGCCGCTCACAGAGCCTCTCCCACAAATGTCGAGTGCTTTTGCTGAGAGACTGACTGATCTGGTTCAAAACCAATGCTCAAGCAGTGCCCTGCATCAGTGGGGTTTGACTACTTCTCTCATAAGCAAATGTTTTTGATGAACCCACCCCTCAGGCATACAAACAAAGAGTGGCTGCTGGTTGGGGCTCCTCAGGTGTTGGGCACAGCAGCCAGGCATTGTTAAAGGAATGGCACCGGGGAATTTGATAACTGTTTGCCATAACTTATTTCTCTTGTTTTTCTTGTGTGTGTTTTTTCCTACTTCAATCTAGTTGTTTAAGTAACCAAAAATGACAAAAGCACAGCCTTTTGGAGGTCCTGACCCAAAGGCTGGATGTGAGCAGAGAGGCAAAAAAATAAGTGGCTTGATTTAATTGGAACAAAATACAGTATGATCTTTCCTGTCCTGAGTGCTCAGAAGCCAAGAAACTGGCTGAAAAATCATGAGGATTTTTTTTTCTTGTATGGTAGGTACATCAGCTGAATTTTCTAGAACGTTTGAAAAAAAGGAGTGTTGAAGGGGGATTGTTTTCAAACCTTTTTGCCCTCTCCATAAAAGCTGGGGTCATGTAATTTCTTTTTTAAAAGAAGGCTGGTATTTTTGCCTAACTTCATGGTCTCCAGAAGGAGGAGGTTTTGGGAACATCAAATTCTATCAAAATCCCTGGTGGAAGAGCTTTTAGTGCACTGAGTTTCAGACCTCTTGGTGCAATTCCTATAAGGTGGACAGTTATCATGGAAGGCAGACGGACTGTCCCACTGAGTGGGGTCACAGCCTGCTGTCAGGAAGCCTGGGATGAAATGAGGGTCAGAGGCTGGAAGCTTCTGCCAGAAGCCACTATCCCAGTTTGACAATGATCCTGCCTGGGGACCAGAGCAGTGAGACACACTGGTGGTGTGGGGATGCCAAGCCGGGTTTGTATGGTGCCGGGGTGAGGGCAGGGAGGGTTTGGCCTGTGACTGTCATCCTGGTGGGCAGCTGAGGGCTGAGGCAGAGGCAGCTGGGGTGAAATGGGGATGGGTGGATGTCCTTCAGAAAACTGCCCGAGTGACAGTGAGTTGTGCAGCCCAGCTGGGGCACAGCAGTGGGATGGGGATGTGTTTCAGGGTGGAGAGATGAGAGCACCTGCTGGGCTGTGGATCTCAGTCCACCTTGGTGGCCTCCTTGGGAAGAGAGTGCCTCCAAGCAGCAGTGCACCCCATGGCTCCTGCCCTGATGGATCCCAGACTAGTCAAACTTGTTGTGGGTACTGCTTTTGCCCCACAAAAGCATTGCTTTTCTCTATTACACCCTCCCAGCATGTTTCTGCAGCCTCCCTGACATGTGCTTTGTGTTAGCCCCCCCCAACAATCAAGAGCTGCCTGGAAAGTATGCTATCAAATTCAGATTAGATCTGGATCTTTTAAACTTCTAAGCTTGTCTCATTTCAAGGATGGGAACAGAAGAAAATATCTCTTGTTATGTTTGGAGAACATAATTAATGTATTTTGGCTTCACAAACCAGCTTTCATAGAAAATGTGCAAATTCAAAGAGTTCAAGGGGGTAAAAGTCCAGGGTGATGTCCTGCACCATGAGACTGCTGCTGGGGCAGAGGTGGCTTGAAACACACCCTTCTTGAGAACGCATTGTCATCTGGGAAATGAAAGTGGGAAGTAAAACATAGTTTCATCATGGCCATAGTGGTGGAAGGCTTCCTGCAGGCATGATCTTGGATGGCACAGAGATTGTTCGGCCACATCAGTACTGTGTGTGACTGTAGAACAGCTGGGATGGGAAACGTGCAGCACGTTTTCCTGCAAAATGTGAGTACTGGGTAGGACTCAGCAAACCTTAGCTCCGGGTCACCATCACCAGAAGACTTGCTGCCACATTGCCTCAGGGCTCCTCTCAGATTGTGTCCTGAGCAAGAGGAGAGAGTGGATTTCCATCTCCAGGGCTCCAGGTGGACGATGAGAGGTGGGATGACTCTTGTTGTGTGTGTATCAGAAATAAATGTTTCCCACTCACTGAGTTTCTCGTCTTCAGGCTTTGTGGGAGATGGATGGCACCAGAAATGGAGCATATGGTGGTTGCAGGAGTGGCCACTCTTTTGAACTGATGCAGGCAGGGAAGATTGTGACATTAAAGGTCGAGATGGAAATTCCCACTCCTGGCATGTTTGCCATGACGAACGTCAGCCAGTGACTTCTTGTATATTGAGCCAGAGTGGCCGAGGCAGGAAACACATGTCAACATGTTTTTAAATTTTAAGCTCACACCCCACACTTAGTCACCCTCATACAGAACAGTTTTTTCTTCATCCCCTTCAATAAGTGAAACCACTTCCTTTAAGATGCTCTTTCTTAAATTTTCCAATCACTGTGGTTTAGAAAGATGCATTATTTGGAAATGGCTGTTTCCCATCCAACAGTCATTCCAGGCTCCATTTCCAGACTGTTAGGGGCTGGAAGTGGTGTGCAGTCTTTCTAGCCTCCTATGGCCTGGCACTGATACCTTTAAAAACTGAATCATTTTATGGTCCAGAGATGGATTTCCAATGGATTCACATCTTGTGCTGGGCTCTGTGGTGTCCTTGAACTGGGCTAAGGCTGATGATACAGGTGCTCTGACCTGTGTCCGAGAGCAGGGGGGTGGCTCCCACCCATGTCAGGACCATGGGGTGTTATGAATGCCATTGGTTTGATTCTCTTGTCTCTCACAGCTCAAATTCAAGCCTGAGCACATTTACTATATGCCATATTCATGAATTCCCAATGGCAGCTGCTTTGGATTCCTTGAAATTGTGCCCACTTAAGAAAACCATGATTTATAGCCAATTTGGACACGTGCATTGCTGTGGAGGCACCAAACCTGCTGTGTATAAGAGCCCAATCACCTGAATTAGTTGTGAATGAAAGCCAGACACCCTGTTTGGTTGGTTTGAGAAGTGGAAGTTGCAGAGGTCTCAGTTCTGCAGTTGTACCCTGAACAGCAGCAGTTGTGGAATGTAGCTGTGCCATGGGCTCAAACCCAAAGCTTTGTAGGGAGGGCAAAACCAGACCTGCCTGTCTGTCTGTGTCTGGGGAAAGGGCAAGGCTGTTGCCGTGAAGTCAAACAGAGCAGAGGATTTTAATCTTCATCAGATGTAGGCAGGGAAGGAGGTCACCTCTAGAGAGCTTGTAAACATAATATCCTCTGTCTAGTAATGTTTGAATTTTCAGGCTGGATCCAAAGCAAACGGTGGGAGTACAAAAGAGGCTGTAGCAGGGCAACTTGTTATGTTCTGGGACATATGAGATGCCTAGTAAAACAGAAGGTGCTCCTGTGACTTTTGGCAAGAGGTATAGCTTGACAATCCACAGCCTCTCTGGTAATCTTGGTGTGATGAGAGAGGCAGGAAGATCAGTGGGTTTGTGTCAATGAAAGGAGCGTGTATATAATTTATCATGTTTGGGGTGCTTGAGGCTGTTTCCAGTGGGAAAGCTGAGCTGTAATTAGGTTGCTGATGAGCCTTGTATACAAACCCTTCAGCTCTGTAAACTGTGCCTTCAAAGGCACCCCTCGTAGGGATCGCCGTTTCCAGTGAGCTGATGGATGCGTCTCTGAAACCAGCTGCTGGGCAGCCAGCCATTGCACTTACTGTCACTCAAAGCCTTGGAGCCTGTTGACTTTCTCAGCCCATTGCTAAACCCTGTAGCTGCAAGGGAATGCTTTAGTTTAGGAGTGCCCTCACTCAGTTGATTTCTTCATCCATCTGTGCTGTGAGCTGCCCTGAGGTACTCCTTGTGAGGGTTCAGCTGGTCCCAGCAACCTTCGTGGCTCTGTCTGGGACACAGAGGTCCTCTTTGAACACAGGAGATGGTGCTTGTTGATTTAATTTTTTTTCAAGGTTTTTGAGAGAACTTCTGAAGTAAACCTGTTAAGAAGGAAGGGTAGGAAAGACTTTATGAAGTGGGTGACCTGCTAGGCTTTTTGCCGCTAAACTCTGGTTTCAAAACCAGCAAGGAAGCACTGCTCCATTCTCATCTTCATATCTCTTGATGTAGACAGAGAAAGAAGAGATTAATTCATACAAAAGTAGGAGGGGAGAGGTGCCCATTTGTCTTGAGTGACTGTAGAGGGAAGCTGGAAGAGCAGTGAGTAGGTATTAATTTGATATGTAGGTGTTTCCCATCACCGTCTGTTTGTTGCTCTGCCACGTAAGGTCTCTCTGGCAGCTCTTCATGCTGGGCTGCTGGGCCCTCCTGCGGAGGGACAGCCACTGCAGCCGTCGCTGGCCCTGAATGCTGCTGACACCTTTGCCCTGCTCTTGCCTTCAGGTCATGGTGAGTGCCACTGCGGGGAGTGCAAGTGCCATGCTGGTTACATTGGGGACAACTGCAACTGCTCCACCGAGATGGACAGATGTGTTTCCAGTGATGGCCAGATGTGCAGCGGCAGGGGTGCCTGTGTCTGTGGGAAGTGTCAGTGCACCGAGCCAGGGGCTTTTGGAGAGACATGTGAGAAGTGTCCCACCTGCCCAGGTGTCTGCAGCATTAAAAGGTATGCATGGGCATTTCAGAAGGGACTTTTTTGGTTCTTTGGTTCCTGAGACACTTTTCAGCTAAGGAATTACTCCTGTTTTGTTAAACAGGGGTGATCACTCTGAGCTGCAAATATCTGGGCCCAGAGAGCTGTGAGCTGCAGAGGAGGGGAGGATGGGGCCTCACAGTGATGGAGGTGCCCTGGGCATCACTCAGACTAGTGCAGAGCAGCAGTGCTGCCTGCCTTGGTCTCAGGCAGGATGGATTTTGGAGTAGCTGATGTGCAGCTCCTGGCATCCAAAAGACAAACAGACCCCAAGCCTACCAGTTTTTTTACCCTTTTGTTGAATCCACCGCTAGAATAAATCCATCCTTGAGGTGAAGGTGCTTGGCCCTGAAGTTGCTCTTTCCTTGTGGTGCAGATGTGCAGCCTCCAGACCAGCACCCAGGGAGTCCCTTTCCAAGGGGTGAATCTCTGGGTTCATGTGGTATCTCACAGATGCTCAATCTTCCCCTCTGTGTGTGTTCCTGCAGGGACTGCATTGAATGCAAGCTGTTTAACTCAGGAAGACTGGCTGATAACCAAACCTGCCAAAAGCACTGCAAGGACGAGATCATCACCACTGTGGATGTTCTAGGTAAGTTGGCAGCAGCAGGACTGCAGGTGGTGGGAGCCAGTGACTGTGGCATTGAACTCCTCTTAACCAGACCAAGACATATCTGTAAAGAAAGTCTCAGGGAACACCTGGTATTTAGAAATGTATATGTGCAGGTAGTATGCATATGTGTATGTGTGGTATGTGTGGTACTCTCTCCAGGCTATAACCTATAATGAAGAAAAAACCTTTTTGATTTTAAGTAACATCTTACCACATCTAATCACTACTGCCAGTGCAAGGACAAAGAGAGTGAGATGAAGTCAGATGAGACAGAAGATGAGATGAGCTGTGAGAGAGTACAAAAGGACAAAGTATAACCCAAAAAAAGGCATTCTCTAATCCTCTGAGAATTCATCTTGGAAGAATTGAACTTATAAGAGAGGGCAAAGCTGTTTTGGAAACAAGGAATTTGGCTTTGGTGGAACTGACTGCTACAAGTCACCCTGGCAAGCTCCTCTCTTGCCCTTTGTGTCCTCTTCTAGAGGTCACCCCATGTGCACATCTCTCAGCAGATCACTTTCTTCCCCTTCTTTTTAAGATCCATTCTGGGAGTCCCTGGTTGATCCAGACTTGTGACAACATTAATCATAGTCCTGATCTTGGCCTTAGCAATACCCCTTGGAGGGAGGGTTGTAGATCAATCAGGGATAAATTACTGTCTTCATCTGACATTTCCTCCTCTTCCCATAGTTCATAGAGGTAGGAGTGCCCTACCTTGCTCACCCTTGTGCTCTTTTCCCCCTCAGTTGCCTGAAGGTGATATTTTTACCATTTTCCTCTCATATCCAGTGTCTAGCTTTTAAATTACGACCAATGAGGTTTCCTACCTTTCCATTTGGGACACTTGCTCTTGTTCTCTCCGTTCTCCCTGCAGTTCAGCAAGTAGTGCACCTACACCAGCACACTGTGAGATGTTTGAAAGTCCAAAACCACACAAAGCTCCTTTCTAATGCCTGGCTGCCCTGAATTTCTTAGAGGCCAGCAAATACTTGGGGGTAAAGATCATCCCTCCTGCCTGGTTATTGTACCATGCCAAAGCCAGCTTTTGTGCTGACTGCGCCCTGGAAGGTGAAGCTGGGCTGTGGTTTGCCAATCCCCTACATGGCTTTCAGAGAAAAACACAGCCAAATTTCTGGTTTAAGACAGTGTAGGGAATTATGATTATGCTTTTGTTGAACTATTGCAGTTGGATTGCACATGGTGCTGTGGCTTCAAGAGAAAGAGGTAAAGCAAAATATTCCTAAAGAAAGCTCTTGGGGACTATGGATTTCTTCACAGGCAGACTTAGCCAAATCCGGGTTTTCAAGCACTCCTGTATTATTTAGCACATATTAAAAGTCCCTACTGAGAGGCTGAAGCCTGATATTTGTCATGCAATACATAGGTCTGTGGTACCCTGGCAGAGGAGGCTGGGACCTTCTTAAATATCCAGTTGCAGTGAACACACCCTGGAGCATCCCAAGTGCCTTTTGACTCTGGGTATGAAGCAGCCAGTTGCTTCAAAGCTTTGCAGAGCAGAGGCATTGATCATTGGACTTCTGAGCCAGAATGTTGCCTTGTGGGAAGCTTGTGTGACTTGATTTGGACTCTTCAGGATCTTCTTTGCTTGTGCAGTATTACATTTGCATTCCTGGTGGTTTGAGAGAGGAGGTTTCAACATGAGGGAGCATGAGCTGAACCTGGCAACAGCACACATCAGTGGACCTGAAAACTCAGTGGGGCTCTCACACCTCTCTCTGTGGACATGTAATCTCTGAAACCTGATGAAAACCAGCAGAGATAATTAGTACTGAGATTTTAATCACTGTATCTTTTAGCAGAATAGTGGTGCAAGGATGGGAGTGAAAGCAGCTAGGCCTGCAGGAACCAAGGTTTGCTGCCTAACTTAGAAGGGCATTAGTCAAGAAACATGGAAGTTTCATCTATATTAATCCAAGTGGTATCTGCTTTGTAATAATCAGCTCGTCTTCATCCCTGCCTTTACTACCACTGTGTAGGTAGAGCAGGTTTTCCTGTCCCAGGATAGGAACAGCTGAGGTTTGTCCACACCAGGAACTCGTCAGGACTCACCAGAGGGGCAGCTGCATCTGGGCTCAGCTGTTGAAATGGAGGGCATTAATCTTTCAACTGGATGCAGGTCAAAGGCATTGAAAGGAAAAACAAACAGACAGGAGAGAGCTAAGGGGCTGGAGTAGCAGTGGTCATTAATGCGATCATTTTTCAACATGACAGACAGGCACAGATACAAGTGAGGAGGAGAGCCATGGGAAGCATTTTCCAGGTGCTTTAGGCAAGGTCATGTCTTTGCCAGCCAACAGCACTGGGTCCCCAAATCCGTTCCTCTCCCTTGACACTCTCAGCCCAGACAGGCCTGTGGAGATGTGTTCCTGCAGAGATACCTCTCATGGCTGGAGATGCTGCCCCATCTTCCCTCTGGTCACTGTCCCTGCAACGGGGATACCTGATGACCTGGGGCTGTGCAGGGCAGTGGCTCCGCTGAAATCACCCCTGAAGATAATGCTGCAAACCTCAGGTGATGGCTTCACTGAATCTTAAATTGCTTCTGTGATGTAGCCTTCCTCAAGGAGCACCTTACAGTGACCAGAGTAGTGACAGGCTCTGCCTGGTGCTATGGTATGTTAGACAGGCAAACACACAGCACCCATATGGCCGTGGCAGTAAAATCCTCTCATTTCTTGCAACTCTCCCATCTACACACCATCCTTCCAGCCAACTCCTTTTTCCCTCCCTCCCTTCCTCATTTTCCTCTTTTATCTCACTCTTTAAAAACAAACTTCTCAGCCATTTCCGGAGCTGGAGTCACTCAGCACAGCTGGAGCACGAGCTGCCTATTGGCTGCTGCTGCTGCCAGCCTCATCTGAGTCTGTGCCCCTTGTTTTCTCTTCACCTTCCATTCTTCAAGAAATATAGCAAATTAAGAAGTAAACACCATTTATTGCCAAAGCAGACTTGTGTGAAGGAAGAGTGTGTGTGTGTGTGTGTGTGTGCACATGAGAGAGGTTGAGTCTGTTTGTCATGTGATGTTTGCCAAGTGCCACATGTTTTCAAGCAGTAAATTTGGACACCGCTCAGTTACAGTTTGCCTGAGTCACAATCAACCTGTGCTGCTTCCCAGGCCTGCTCCCCAAATAAAATTCTGTGACTCTGCATCTTGTTCCAGAAACAGATGACCCGAACGCGATCCTCTGCGCCTACCCCGTGAACAACTGCATCATGAAGTTCACCTATTTGGAGCTTCCCAGTGGGAAATCCAACCTCACCGTCCTCAAAGAGCCAGGTTGGCCCTCCCTTGGGTTTCCTTTTTAACAGCACAGGCTGCCTCGGGAGAGGTGATGGGCTGCTGGGGAACCTGGTGGGTTGCAGCAAGGCTGGTTTCATTGGCTGCATGCGTGAGCAGATAAACCAGGATGATTTAAATGGAAGTGTTTTACAGTGCTGAAACCCAACTACCAATTTAGTCAGAAAAGGACTCTGAGTAAAACGTGCACCTGAGCCACCATCATTGCTAGCAAGTGGCTGAAGACTTTTCTGCCAGCTTAGGATGCTGAAAGCCTATTTAAGTAGCAAAAAGCATGCCTGATTTGGGGATACGGCCCCCGGGAACAAAAACATCACCTGGTGCTGCTGCTGGTTAAGTCAGGATGTTAGGAAAGCCCTGTACCAGCTAAGGATTTCTACATGCCAAAGAGCTAGCTCTGATCCAGGCTGCGTAAGGGCTGTATGTCCCTGCTCCTCTCTCCAGGCTGCACAGACAGCTGTACTTCCCAGCATTATTTTAATCACATGCAATCCAGTTGCTCAAGAAAACCCCACGTGGGTTGTAGGACAAGCTGGCGAGCATCCAGGAGTAACTAATTGCGATCTGCTCTGGTCCTCTGAGGCACAGGCCAAAATAGGAAAGACTGAGATTCCTCTTGTTTTATTTCATTTGTGCTGCAGCTTGCGCTTAATTGAAAGACCAGTTGATTAGCTGACAGTTAATGTACTTATTGAAAGTCCTTAGTGATCACCTGTCTCCATGTGGGTCAGAAGCTGAGCTGGCTTTTGCCAGAGGCACCTTAATGCTCTGTGTGCCACATGGATCACCTGGCATTAAAACCCTGCGTCACTGGTGGATGGTGGCACTGCAGCACAACTCTTCCCCCGAAGCACTACGTGACATCCCAGCTCTGGTGTCATCCACAAGAGCTGCCCCTTTGACCTGCCTCTAGCTAGGAATTTATTTAATAATAATAGTAATAAAAAAATCCCTTTGATTTCAGAGGGGACTGTTGCTTTTTTTAATTTAGTCACTGCTGTTAGTGCTGCCCTGAGGTCACTTGAACAGTGGCTGCAGTCCAGGTTGTTACATCCCAGTATCCTGATACAGGCTACACTCACACCGAGGCTAATTACCTTTTCTCCCTCATTACCAGCCTGCAGCTCAGCCCCCAGCGCCGTCACGATTGTGCTGGCGGTGATTGGCAGTGTGGTGCTGATTGGCATCATCTTGCTGGCGCTCTGGAAGCTGCTCGTCACCATTCACGACAGAAGGGAGTTCGACCGATTCCAGAGTGAACGCTCCCGGGCCAGATATGAAATGGTGAGCCTGGGCTGGGGTGCTACTTTTGTATGGGGGTCTTATTGGGATGCTCTGGCAGCAAACAGCTCTGCAGTGGTGGAGAAGGGTGGCAGGCACCAGGGAGGCAGGTGCCCATGCCCTGCAGTGCCTCACAGCACACTTCAGGGTCCAGCATGTCACACTGCTTTCCCCTTGGTAAGTTACAAATGCTCTCCAAAATTATACCCTGCCTTTGCTTTAATCATCTGTTTGCCAGCATAGCTGGAGGCTGAAGGGGGTAGGGGAGAGAGGTCCACTCCCCAACTGTGGTGGCAGCCAGATAGGTCAGGTCTCCAAGGAGCCCTTTTGGGAGGCTTTGAGTGGGGTTGCTCAGTATTTGAGGGCATTGCCTCTGCCTGCAGGCAGGACAGAAGGTGGGTCTGATGGACCAACTCTGCGTAAACAGCACTGCTTTTGGATCTGAATGCTCAATTCACTCAAAGCAAAATACAGTGCTATCTCCAAACTAATGGACACATTTTCACCATGGCACAGACTTTGTTCCTCACCTGCGTTCTTTCTGTCTGCTCATTTCTCCAAAGGCATCCAATCCTCTCTACCGAAAGCCTATTTCCACGCATAACGTAGAGTTCACATTCAACAAGCTCAACAAGTCTTACAACGGTACAGTTGACTGATGGGGTCTGAGCATCTGGCACTGCTGTGGACAATTGCTTGATTGTACGTGCTCCTTCCCCACTTGAAGATGGGATCCTCTTCAGGGACGAGAATCCCTTACGACAGGACTGGTCGATGACCAAAGCCCGTTATTTGCACAGTAAGGAGAAAGGTCTGGTTCATTCTGGAGGCACGGACATGAAGGCAGGCTCCCTGCCTGTACTGATGGACTCTGAGCCGTGTGCAACTCCATACCCCAGCTTTCTGGATATATTAAACCTGCCAACTAAGTCAACCAAGTGCCATATTGCAGCTTGAGACATATCCCATTAGAAAGGGTGACTAGGTCAAAAATCATGGGAACCCACGCCATCACAAGTTGTTAGGGGGGAATTAGCTTAAAAAAAAGAAGGTGTTGGAAGTATTTGTGTAAGAAATTAGGATACAAATGTTCTGCAGTCTTTAGGATTTTTTTATATAAAAAAATAAAACTATTGTGCATATATGATGCTTTGAGTAGAGTTCATTGTTTCCTTGCTGAGCCACCCCACCAAAACTGGGGCTTGCTCCTGCAAGTCAAACTGGTGCTGCCTGATTGATTCATTAATAGAGCCTTATCACTCAAAGCATGGCTATAAAAATAGGAGCTGGAGCCACAGGAACTGCTGCAGAAGTTATGTTGATTTAATACTCTGGTGTTGACGCAGGATGGGGAGTTCCTCAAGGAGCTCCTGCTCTGAGCTGGTGGTGTTGAACAGATGGGAAAGTGGTGGGAGCCCAAGGGAAATGGGAGTTTAGGCTGCGGAAACTAAATTAAACAACCATTCCCTGGGGTGTGTAAGTAGGTGTCTGGCATGGGTGCTTCCTGGAGGGCAGCTGGGAGCACACAGCAGCTCATCCAGGTCTCTGATTTTTACCAGAGGACTATTGCTTTGGAGTCCAGCTGGAAAAGAAAGGGAGCCTTGAGCTTCGGTTGGAAAGGGAGCTGGATAAAACACAGTGGCTTTGGTTCACAACTTACATTTTGTTTTGTTTTTTTGGGCTTTTTCCCCCTACCTAAACCATTCCCCCAGCTCCATGTGTTTTCCTCTGGAGCTGGGGTTTGAGTTATCCTGCTGACAGCTGCAGCTTTAAACCCACACAGACGGCAGCGGGGCTGCAGCCGCCACAGAAGAGAGAAGCCGGAGCAATTGCTACTGCCTGGGGTTTTTTTCCTTCCTTTTTTGATTTCTTTTTTTTT
>VWZF01005833.1:495151-515706 GCA_013396755.1 Sclerurus mexicanus | reverse complement strand
TTTTTTTTTTTTTTTTTTTTTTTTTTTGGCTCTTCACCCTGAACAGATCATGCAATAGTCAGCTGAAGGAAGCTTGCCAGGGAAAGGCAAAAACAAATAGTGTTCATTGTTTTGACTTGCTCTTCTCACTGGAAAAGGGCCATGGGCCCATCCTTCCGGATTTTTTTTTTTTTAATGTGTTTTTGCCTCTATAAACAGAAGCTCTTATTTGTTCAGTGTAAACAGCTCTCCTTCAAGAACTTTGTGGTCCCTCCTCCTACCAGCAGCACTGAAGAAATGCAGCAGACCAGACTAGAAATGTCTTGGAATGGGGATTTTGAGAAGGGCAGCAAGTGGCACATTGGCAGCATCACCACTGATCAAGTGAGGTAAAACCCCCAAAACCGCAAGCAAATGAAATCTGTACCCTGACTTCCCACTTGATTCCACTAAATCTGGCCCAGCAGGACAGGAGGGTGCGTGTGTCCTGAGAACAATACTGCAGAGGAGCAGCTCGTCAGAACTCCATATTTCCTACATAATACTGAAGTCCAGGCTAAAGTTTGCAGACTGAGACATTGTGTATTGAATACCTGGGACTGGTGCTTCCAAATGGGAAGGAGCATCCATTGGGCAAATTTGGGTTTTGTGACCAACCCACTGTCTAGTGCCAGGCTGCCAAGGCAGATTTCATCACTATCACAAAATTAAAAATAGGAAACAGTCAAAAAATAGTCATCCTAAGTAGACAGAGCAAGTTTTAGCATGGTTCATGTGACTGCCTCACACAAGCCATACTGCCTCAGGCATGGAAAGGGGGAGCAGGAAGAACAGTGGAGAAAAAGGAAGGGCAGGAATGCTTTAAACCAGCCTTGCCACTCAAAGTAGCAAACACTGTGAATGCAGTTCTGCTGCAGTTAATTTGTGAGGGACAAAGCAGTTTAAAAATAAATCCACCCCCTTGCACTCCGAAAGGAAAGGCACAGGCAGTGCCCCCTGCCACCCTTTCCCTTGCACCCTTGCAGATTACCTTTGTGCTGTGGCATTTCCCACAACACTGGGTTAGTGCCGAGACACCGGGCAATCCAGGCAGTCCTAGGGAGCCAAGATGTGACTCATTTCTAAGGGGTGGTTTGGGCAGGGAGAGTGGAAAAGAGCAGAGAAAAAGCTTGGGGACAGGACTGCAAGTGCCCTCCTTCCCCTGAACAGGGAGACTCTCCCCCCGCCCCCAAATTTAGCTTCTCCACAAGGTTACATCTGAAAAATTAGAAGGAAGTGATGCTAAGGCTTTGCAGTACTGTGTAAGCAGATATGCCTTTACTCTTGCAAGAGTAGTGCCAAGCACAGTCATGAGAATGGTGTATTTTAGTCAGCAGCAGTTTATTTGTGTCTGTAAATGCATGCAGCCTGACCACAGCTAGCATTCCTGAATGAAAACTTCAGCAGAAGGCATCAGTGGGTCAAATGTGATGGAAAAATGTCAGTGCTTGTCTAGCCAAGCTGAAATCCAGATGCCATTGCAACATCAGCTCCTCCTGTTTCCCCAGCCACAGCTGGAGGCTGCTGCTGCAGGGCCACTGGGGCTGGGACTCACAGTGGCTTTTCCTTGTGCTGCTGGTGTTTCTGGGGGAGGACAGAGCAGCATTCCTTGGGAGAAATCAAGGCCACTGGAAGCATTATTTGCTTTGTTAATTGTGGAGATGCAGTGTAACCCTTCACTGTTACACAAGCCTGAGTGAGGCATGCCCTCCTGCATCCTCTTTGCCCTTTAGGGTGGACTAAGGTGCTCAATAGCTAAAGGCAAAGCACAAACTCTGGAAGATGAATGCTGCACACTCTTGAACCTGTTCAACCTTGGATTTCTTCAGCCACATGGAAAGCAAAGGAGCTACTGTATTGAGAAGAGGATCACTAAGATGCCTGACAGGAAATACCAAGGTGAGTTAACTCACTACATCTGCAGCCCAGCAGCATCTCCCAGCCCTTATATCCTAGCATCGTCTCCATATCTGAAGACATGTTGAACTGGATTTGACTGTTATTCTTTTACCTCCTCTTCACTGACAGCTGCCAAAAGTCAAAACAATATAGCAGGGACACAGGAGTTTATTTCATCCTATCCCTTTATCCATGCCCTCTAGTTCATGCTGGTGTCCACTGGATACAGCCTGTCAGAAACTTTTTCATTCATCTGCCGCAATTCAGAATCACCCAGCCTGGGAGTGGGCAAAGGCTGAAAGTGCAGGTTTGCAGGACCCCGTCATGCACAAGGACACAGTGGTTCTATTTCCTAAATTACTTCATTGCATTTTACTACAAGTCACAACTATCAAGGCAAGCATATTTATGATTAGCAAAATAGGTGTATGTATAATACAAGTTACTACAATTATAAGGCTGTTGTGGTCTAACCCCAGCAGACAACTAAGCACCATGCAGCCACTGACTCCCCTGCAGTGGGACAGGGGAGAGAACCAGAAGAGTAAATGTGAGAAAACTTGTGGGTTGAGATAAAGACAGTTCAATAAGTAAAGCAAAAGCTGAATGCAAGCAAAACAAAACAAGGGATTCATTCCTTCAGTCTGGTGGGTACATGTTCAGCCAGCTCCAGGAAAGCTGGGTTCCTTCACACATAATGGTTCCTTAGGAAGATAAACAGCATGAATCTGAATGTTTTTCCCATCTTTCTTCCTCCAGCTCTATATGCTGAGCATGATGCCATATGGTCTGGAATACTCCTGTGGTCAGTTGGGGTCAGCTGTCCTGGCTGTGCCCCCTCCCAAGTCCTTGTGCTTCCCCAGCCTCCTCGCTGGTGGGGAGGGGTGAGGCGTGGAAGAAGCCTTGACTTTGTGTAAGCTCTGCTTAATTAAAACTTCTCTGTATTATCAACACTGTTTCCAGCAAAAATCAAAATCGTACATGCTGTTATTAAGAAAATTAGCTCTCTTCCAGCCAAAACCATTAGATGCAAATGAACAGCAGCAGAAATCAATATTAGCAGTAATGAATATTAGTAGCAAGTTTATATTTCAATTTTACAAGTCACTATAAAATTACCCCTAGTAAAGCAGCAAATATACTTATCAGTAATTATTATTTATGACAAGAGAAACTGGTCTCCAGTTGTGCCAAGGGAGGTTGAGATTGGATATTAGGAAAAATTTCTTCACTGAAAGGGTTGTCAAACATTGGAACAAGCTGCTCAGGGAAGTGGTGGAGTCAACAACCCTGGAGGCATTTAAAAGGCAAGTAGATGTGGCACTTGGGGACATGGTTTAGTGGTGGACTTGTCAGTGCTGGGTTAACACTGGGATTCAATGATCCTAAGGATTTCCTCCAACCTAAGTGATTCTATGATTTTATGACTCTAAACTAAATCTTTCTTTCCTGAAGTGAAGAGGTCATGGTTAAGTTGGGAGGTATGGCAAAAACAGACAGAGTGCTCAGCAATCCTTCTCTTGAGTGTTCAGCTCCTAGGGTTATTGGATGGCAGCACAGGCTAAAACTAGATACTCAAGGAATCTGAAGGTCTTTTCCAACCTAAATGATTCTGTAATTCTATGCATGCCTATATATATATGTGTGTGTATATATATATATATGTGCCTCTCTGTGTGTATATGTGTGTATATATATGTGTGTGTATATATTTACACACACGTACAAAATGTTACTGGTAACAAGTGCTCATCAAACCCATCTCGGAAGTGGGGCCAATTGACAATGGACAAAGTCTCACGTGGACAATGATCTGCATCACAGAGCCTGGAGTCAGCCTGGTATCCATGGTGAGGGTCCACTCTGCCAAGGAGATATCATAGGGAACAGAGGTTTGTGCACACTGGGATGTGTCAGAGAAAGAGGCTCCATTTTGGGGTAAAAAGTAAGTCCTTTTTATGCCACAGAGACATAACAAGGCATAGGACAACACCAGTTGGAGCAGCCAGTAGACTCTGCTAACATCTATTTCCATCTGACGCAGTCAATGAATGGTGGTATTTTCTAATGTCTCAGACCAATTTTTGTATTTCCAGACTTTCTCTTCTGTAAGTTAGAACAGCCAATGGCAGTTACCAACTCTTCCTTTCTCAGGATGGTTTCCTCCTCCTCCAGACATTTTTTTTCATCTTTTCAGTAAATAGATTGCTGTTACAGTTCCTTGGTTGTGCACCTTGCATCAATGGTATCTCGGGATATCTCTGCTTTCCCAGTATCCAGCTGCCATCCCGAGGCTGCTTCTGGTTTCCAGGCTGGCAGGCTTTGTTGTGGTGAGTATTTGTGCAGAGGTCTTCTTCTTTGAATATTTTCCCCCTTACAATCAGGTCGCTTTTAGGGCTGCTCCCATTGCTCCACCCCTTGGCTATGACCACTGAGAGGTCACTAGGAGTGAGACTACACCTGCCCAGTGCATTGCTCTTGCCTCCTAACGTGTGAGGTGGAAGAGACTCATGTCCATGTCAGGCCCAGAGCTGTTGCAGTTCCTGAGAGGGTTTGCTGGTTGAGGCATGAGTATACCACACTGCTTTGGGTAAGAGTGCTTTGATGCAAGATAGACTACAGAAAAGCACAGACCCTGCACCTTAGACAAGAGCTAATGTCACAGAGAAGCACCATGCCCATGCTCTGGGGTCTGGCAGTCAGATGACTGCTATGGCTGGCCAACTGGCCAGGCCCTGGGCAGGAGCTGCTCTTCGGCTATTTGGTAGACACGTTGCTATAGTACAAGTGCCTTTTCATTGTAGCCTCTTAGGGGAACTACTGTCTCAAAGCCAGAACCTTCCAGGGGTTAAAAAGTTGACCACCAGCTTCACCCAGAGTCATTGTTGTGTTTGTAGAGTGAATTAGAAAAATGTGGATTAGAAAAAGAATTCAATGTTGTTAATAAGAGTGTCCAAAAGAGGTTATGATCTATACAGGCAATTATGTTACATAATTATGTTATGTCCCAATTATCATTCATACTAAGCCAACTCTGTAGACAGCAGCATGCAGAATTAGGACCGGTGAGACTGCAGTATCTTTGACAATGTGTGTTATTAACATCCCATGTAAGATACTAGAGTCCATTAAAAACCCCTTTGTTTGTAATTGCTGATTCATTATTTTACATCCACGAGGTTTCCAGAATCAATACAGGCTTGTATTCTGTCCCTTTTACACTGAAACAAACCATGCTTGGGTGTGATTGTAACACAAAGTGTAATTACAATTGCTTGTCTTCCTCACCCAGATTGAATTTGTGTCCTGGAGCATCATAACGCACCATGTGGCCTCACCATATCAGTGTGCTTTAAAGGGGGTTGTCAATAATTTGGTGTATTGGGGATGAAATGCCAAATTGGGTTGTTACCAAGATGCTTCAGAGACCGTGTTTGCTGAGCATCCAAATCTGTCATCTAATGATCAAGGATGGCACAAACAATACCAACAATCCAGTTTGTTGCCTGCTTCAGAAATTGTATTCATAAATTGAACAATGTGATCACTATTCCGTTCTTGAAATAAGGGAACAAGCAATAATGTAATTACAATATATGATGTGTATAATATAAAAATTATAAGACAGAAAAATGCTCATGCTGTTGTTTCATTTCATGCCAACTTGCCAAAGCAGTACAATGAATAAAGTAGGACCAAAATCCAGGAAGAATAATCTGAGTTTCTGGTTGTTGAGCTTGCAGTTAGGATGACCTGAAAGAAAAACAAAATCGCTTCATTCCTTTTGGTTAGTAGGTAATATAGATATTAATTACTTAGAAATGAGCTGCCCATCACCGTGGTGATTGAGAGGCTTTAAATTAGTTTTGAAGAGGAGAGGGGATTAGAACAGGCCCACTAGAGATGAGCCTGGAAGCAGCACGCCGGTGTTGGGGGTGAAATCCACAGCCCAGCTGAAGTGCATCTACATCTACTAGTGCACACAGCATGGGTGACAAACAGGAGGAGCTGGATGCCATTAGGCAGCAGGAAAGATACGATGTAGTTGCCATCACAGAAATGTGGTGGGGTGACTCATGTTGCTGGAGTGCTGCAATGGATGGTCATAAGCTCTTCAGAAGGAATAGGTGAGGCAGGAGAGGCAGTGGGGTGGCTCTGTACATTATGGAGCATTTTGACAGTACAGAGCTCAAGGATAGTGATGATAAGGGTGAGTACCTATGGGTAAGGATCAAGGCTAGAAAAGCAGACATCCTGGTAGGATTCTGTTATGAAGGGACAGATTAAGTATTCTTTAAGCAACTGGCTAATGTTTCACCATCGTCAGCCTTGTGAGAAACTTTAATTTAGCAGATATCAGGTGGACACTCAACATGGCAGAGAGAAGGCAGTCTAGGAGGCTCCTGGAGTGTGTGGAAAAGAACTTCAGGAAGGCTGGAAATACTTTAAGAAGGAAATCTTAGAGGCACAAAAGCAGGCTGTCCTTATGTGCTGAAAGATGAGCCATTGGAGAAGCAGACTGGCCTGGCTGAGCAGGGAGCTTTCACANTGCTCTGGGGTCTGGCAGTCAGATGACTGCTATGGCTGGCCAACTGGCCAGGCCCTGGGCAGGAGCTGCTCTTCGGCTATTTGGTAGACACGTTGCTATAGTACAAGTGCCTTTTCATTGTAGCCTCTTAGGGGAACTACTGTCTCAAAGCCAGAACCTTCCAGGGGTTAAAAAGTTGACCACCAGCTTCACCCAGAGTCATTGTTGTGTTTGTAGAGTGAATTAGAAAAATGTGGATTAGAAAAAGAATTCAATGTTGTTAATCAGAGTGTCCAAAAGAGGTTATGATCTATACAGGCAATTATGTTACATAATTATGTTATGTCCCAATTATCATTCATACTAAGCCAACTCTGTAGACAGCAGCATGCAGAATTAGGACCGGTGAGACTGCAGTATCTTTGACAATGTGTGTTATTAACATCCCATGTAAGATACTAGAGTCCATTAAAAACCCCTTTGTTTGTAATTGCTGATTCATTATTTTACATCCACGAGGTTTCCAGAATCAATACAGGCTTGTATTCTGTCCCTTTTACACTGAAACAAACCATGCTTGGGTGTGATTGTAACACAAAGTGTAATTACAATTGCTTGTCTTCCTCACCCAGATTGAATTTGTGTCCTGGAGCATCATAATGCACCATGTGGCCTCACCATATCAGTGTGCTTTAAAGGGGGTTGTCAATAATTTGGTGTATTGGGGATGAAATGCCAAATTGGGTTGTTACCAAGATGCTTCAGAGACCGTGTTTGCTGAGCATCCAAATCTGTCATCTAATGATCAAGGATGGCACAAACAATACCAACAATCCAGTTTGTTGCCTGCTTCAGAAATTGTATTCATAAATTGAACAATGTGATCACTATTCCGTTCTTGAAATAAGGGAACAAGCAATAATGTAATTACAATATATGATGTGTATAATATAAAAATTATAAGACAGAAAAATGCTCATGCTGTTGTTTCATTTCATGCCAACTTGCCAAAGCAGTACAATGAATAAAGTAGGACCAAAATCCAGGAAGAATAATCTGAGTTTCTGGTTGTTGAGCTTGCAGTTAGGATGACCTGAAAGAAAAACAAAATCGCTTCATTCCTTTTGGTTAGTAGGTAATATAGATATTAATTACTTAGAAATGAGCTGCCCATCACCGTGGTGATTGAGAGGCTTTAAATTAGTTTTGAAGAGGAGAGGGGATTAGAACAGGCCCACTAGAGATGAGCCTGGAAGCAGCACGCCGGTGTTGGGGGTGAAATCCACAGCCCAGCTGAAGTGCATCTACATCTACTAGTGCACACAGCATGGGTGACAAACAGGAGGAGCTGGATGCCATTAGGCAGCAGGAAAGATACGATGTAGTTGCCATCACAGAAATGTGGTGGGGTGACTCATGTTGCTGGAGTGCTGCAATGGATGGTCATAAGCTCTTCAGAAGGAATAGGTGAGGCAGGAGAGGCAGTGGGGTGGCTCTGTACATTATGGAGCATTTTGACAGTACAGAGCTCAAGGATAGTGATGATAAGGGTGAGTACCTATGGGTAAGGATCAAGGCTAGAAAAGCAGACATCCTGGTAGGATTCTGTTATGAAGGGACAGATTAAGTATTCTTTAAGCAACTGGCTAATGTTTCACCATCGTCAGCCTTGTGAGAAACTTTAATTTAGCAGATATCAGGTGGACACTCAACATGGCAGAGAGAAGGCAGTCTAGGAGGCTCCTGGAGTGTGTGGAAAAGAACTTCAGGAAGGCTGGAAATACTTTAAGAAGGAAATCTTAGAGGCACAAAAGCAGGCTGTCCTTATGTGCTGAAAGATGAGCCATTGGAGAAGCAGACTGGCCTGGCTGAGCAGGGAGCTTTCACAGGAGCTCAGGGGAAAAAGAGCGTTCATGACCTTTGGAAGGAGGGGCAGGCAACTCAGGAAGAATACAAGGATGTTCTTAGGTCATGTAGAGATAAAATTAGAAAAGTGAAAACTAGAACTAGAACTTAATCTGACCACTGCTGTGAAAGATAATAAAATGTTTTTTCATAAATACATCAAGAACAAAAGGAGAGCCAAGGAAAATCTTCTTTCCTTATTGGACGGAGTTGGGGGGAATATTTTAACCAAGTATGAGCAAAAGGCTGAGGTACTTAATGCCTTAGAATCATAGAATTAACCAGGTTGGAAAAGACCTCCCAGAACATCAAGTTCAACCTTTGATCCAGCCGTCGTGCTTACTAGACCATGGCACTAAGTGCCACATCCAGTCTCACCTTAAAAACCTCTAAGGACAATGAATCAGCCACCTCCCTGGGCAGCTCATTCCAATGCCTGATTACTCTCTCCATAAAAAATTTCTTCCTAATATTTAACCTAAACCTCCCCTGGCACAGCTTAAGCCTGTGCCCTCTTGTCCTACTGCTGGTTGCCTGGGAGAAGAGACCAGCCCCTGCCTGGCTACACCCTCCTTGTACAGAACACTGAGGTCTCCCCGAGCATCCCCTTCTCCAGGCTGAACACCCCCAGCTCCCTCAGCCTCTCCCCATAGCACTTGTTCTCCAGCCCCTTCACCAGCCTCGCTGCCCTTCTCTGGACCCGCTCCAGCACCTCAGTGTCCTTCCTGAATTGAGGGACCCAGAACTGGGCACAGCACTCAAGGTGTGATCTCACCAGCGCTGAGTACAGGGGAAGGATCACTTCCCCCGTCCTGCTGGCCACACTATTCCTGATACAGGCCACGGTGCCATTTGCCTTCTTGGCCACCCGGGCACACTGCTGGCTCATGTTCAGCTTCCTATCAATCACAACTCTCAGGTCCCTCTCTGCTTGCCTGTTGTCCAGCCACTCTGTCCCCCACCTGTAGCGTTCCATGGAGTTGTTATGGCCAAAATTCAGGACCTGGCACTTGGCCTTGTTGAACCTTATCCCGTTGGAACCAGCCCATCTCTCCAGCCTATCCAGGTCCCTCTGCAGAGCCTTCCTGCCTTCCAGCAGATCAACATTCCCCTCCAACTTGGTGTCATCTGCAAACTTTCTTATGGTGGACTCAATCCCCTCATCTAAATCATCAGTAAAGATGTTAAACAGAACTGGGCCCAACACTGACCCCTGGGGGATACCACTAATGACCGGCCACCAGCTGGATGCAGCCCCGTTCACCAGCCCAGGAGTTTATGAAGTTATTTCAGGAATTAGTTTCATTGTCTGATTCAATTCCTTCTGGGGTACCATGTCACCACAAAATGTGCCTCTCTGGACCTCAGATGGTGTTTCTGGCAGTGGCATGGCTTACCAGGTCACAATAGTGGCAGGGGAATGCCTTCCTCTCCAGCACGACTCTGGAATAATACCAGGGAGCTTTGAATGTTAGGTTACAAAGAGGCTGCATTGTCCAGACACAGCTCTGGTAACGAAGCAGGGGAGGAAGACCCGCTGCCAGAACCAAAGCCTCCTCCTTGTTTTCAGTTTTCAGGATTTGTATCTTTTCAATGACCTTGCTCTGAGACCAGGCATGTAGGCTCTTGCTCTAGCTGTGTACAGTCAGGCATCTGAGGTTAGTTTTTAACCAAGTAATTGGTTTTCAAGAGCACGATAGGATTCAAAGGTAACTCACGCTTCTGCACCTTTAGCTTGCTGCAAAGCTTCCAGTTCCTGCCTAGCAGTGTTAAACAAGGCACCCACAGCCGATGATGCCTCTGTGGGAAGGCTGATGAAGGGCCCCTTGCCATTCTCTGCCACCTCCAAAACTCAGCTCAGAGCATTTCCCAATTCAACCAATTCTCAGACATGCTATCCTTGTTCCGCAGAGGGGTTCTCCACAAATCTCTTGCCATTTTAATTGCCCTCCTACTGCCTTCTCCCAAGCATGCATGGCCTGTGTATCACAGATTTCCACTTCTGACACGAA
The DNA here is from genome assembly GCA_013396755.1 of Sclerurus mexicanus. Classification (NCBI taxonomy): domain Eukaryota; kingdom Metazoa; phylum Chordata; class Aves; order Passeriformes; family Furnariidae; genus Sclerurus; species Sclerurus mexicanus. The sequence continues at coordinate 505,344 of VWZF01005833.1, read as the reverse complement.
CTAATGCCACAGCCCAGAAGGATTACCTGGCCTGTGAGTATACAAAGATTCCAAACATTTGCAAGTTTGACTGACTCTGTCATGCACAAAGACACTGAGGATTTATTACCTATGTTCTCTTACTCATTACAGTTTACTTCTATCGAGGCAAGTAGAGTTACAGTTGGCAAAACAAGTATATCTACTCTATAGGTTACTACAAATTACTACCAGAAAGCAGACATATATATTTCCACAGCAGCTGAAATCAATACTTACAGGAAGTCTATATTTCAATATTACAAATTACTGCAGAATTACCACCAGTGAAGCAGGAAATACATGTATCAGTAATTACTAACATGCAGATCTTTATATAAATATATATATTCAAAAATGTTACCTGTACCAATTGCTTATCAAAACAACCCCAGCCATGGGGGCAATCAAATCCACTCCAGAAGTGGGGCCAGTCGACAATGGATGAGGTCTCATGGGGATGATGATCCTCATTGAGGAGCCTGGAGTCAGCCTGGTGTCCCTGGTGAGGGTCCACTGCACTGAAGAAATCTCATGGGCAAAAAGACTTTCTGCGCAGAAAACAGGCAGGTAAAAACTTTTTATACCATGGAGACATAAAGGGGCTTAGGACACCACCACCTGGCACAGCCAATAGATGCTGCCAATTTCTACTTTTCATCTGGCATAGCCAATAACTGGTGATATTTTCTTTTCTCTCAGACCGATTTTTGTTTTATCAGACTGTTTTTCTGTTCTGTGAGTTAGAACAGCCAATGACAGTTACCACCTCTTCCATTCTCAGGATGTTTTCCTCCTTTTACAGCGTGTTTTTTTCACATTCCCAGATGATAAGTTGCTGTACAGTTACTTATTTTTGCACTTATCAGTGTATCTCAGAATATCTGGTTTCTAAGTATCTAGCTGCACTTCAAAAATGCCAGCTGTACTTCTCAAGGATGCTTCTGGTTCCCAGGCCTGGTTCCCAGGCTGGCAGGCATTTTCTCTGTCAGTATTTGAGCAGAGATCTTCTTTGGTTCAATATATCCCACCTTATAACCCATTTACCTTTATGGCTGTTCCCCTTATCAGCCTAAAATGATACCTCTTAGCAAAACAGAAATGATCAGCTGCAGGGAACACTGCAGAACTTCCCTGTCTAAATAGTCCTGTTTGTGAAAGCATCTTTTGCATAGCTACTATTAATTGTTCAGGAATGGATCAAAAGTAACAGCACCGTTTAACTTCTCCTGCAATACCTATTTGGGTGAAACACATCCTATGACACACCATTATGCTTCTGTTCCCGAGTCCATGCACAGTTACAGCCTTGCTCAGGCTTCCCCCTGTTCTCCACCACAACCTTGCACTTTCACAGCCTGACTGTGGCTGGCATCAGCTTATGAGAAAATGTTCAGAGAAGCACATGGGCCATGCAGAAACAGAACCAGGACTGAGGACAAAGTCAACCCAGACGCACAGGCAGGGTCACCTCTCCCAGCCTGCAAACGCCTGCCAAAGGAGTTAGAGGAAAATGTGAAGCTGGAGCAGGCACCAGGCTGAGTTTTAATTTCCTGCAGCATTCAAACTTGGAAGCTGTACTTGTCACTGTGGTACAGACCAACCAAGAACCACCAGTGTGATTACAAACAAACCACCCAGCCTGTCTAGCCCACAGCCCAGTTACAGAGGCTTCCAAAACAGACCATTCTCTGAGACGCTGACCTCCAAAAGTCAGATCTGGACACAAACTTCCTCTGGGTCTTTCACATTCCATTGGTGCTATTCCCCAAACACAATGTTTGTGTCTCTTACTAAAAAAATCCACAGCAACAGGCTTTCCACGTAAACTTAAAGGGAAATGATTCAGTTATTTTTCTGGGATTAGTCTCAAATAAATTTTCATAGACATGGCTATGGAAATGATATGACCTGTCAAGTTATTGGTTAATAAAGCAATGTTGATACTGTGACATACAAATCATACTTTTAAGGACAAAAGTTTTAACTTGGCAGGTTTTAATTCAGCACCACGTTTATCAAGATTTTGCAACAACTTTAAGTCCAAGTAAAGCACTGTACTTACGCAGTTATACTGATTAAAGTGCTCAGGCTGGGTTCTCTTCACACGGCACTCCTTGTGCTAGACAGATACCCACAGCCTTAAAGAGACTGAGTGAACTTTATATACAAATATCAAAAGCTGTGTAACAATTCCTTAGTAGTTCCAGCCTGTGTTGGTCCCTCAGAGTCCTCAGAAACTGCTGCTCAAGAATCGCAGCAAGTCAGCCTGCTTTCTGCTGCAAGCACTGCCAACACTTGGTTACAGCCTTATTTCTCTATGAAAAGTGTGATATCCTTTAATTCTGTTATAAACCATACTCCAGAGTGGATTAAGGATCACAATTTCATATAAATGCCTACTTGCCAGATAATATTAAACCAAACAATTTACGTACAGCCTTATGCCTCTATTACAGACTCAATCAGATCACAGAATGAGCTGCAAGACTTTCAGATTCATATATTATGATGCAAATGAGTTTTGTAAATTGTGACCTAGTTCCCATGTTAGGAACAGTTGGGACCAACAGCAGGAACTATGTAATGAATGCGAGCAGCAGGGGCAAGCAAGGAAATTAACATTTGTTCTTAATTTGAAATGGATTTTTAATCACTTTCAGGTGCCTCAAAGGAAGTGCACACACTTGTTTACTATAATCATTCTGACAGAAGAATGCATATAGGAGGTTAACAGGTTTTTGTTTTACTAATTGAAATGTTTGCGACATTGGTGTCAAATGAAGTGCCAGAATACAGCTCTTTCTGGAGTGCACAAAGGACTGTGAAATGAAGCTTCCCAATTGATCCGTCCCTCTGAACTTGTTTTTTAAAGGAAACGAGCTGCGCGTATGCTCTAAAAGTGACTGGATATCACATCACATCCATCTTTCCAAATCCAGTTGCTATTTTTTCGGCTAGAGACCTGACAAACCAGCTCTCCGAAGAGCCTGCTTAGGGATTTAGCCGTGTGGATGTCAGGCACACGCTCAAACACCATTCAGCAGAGTTAGTGGAAAATACCGAACCCATGAAATTCTGCTTGCGCTGTAACAGCGAGCCTGCGACAGCACCGCGTGCTGAGCTGCAGCCTGAGGCAGCTTTCTGATAAACTGCTGCTTTAAATGACTTTTAGGATACTGTTTTAAATGCTTAAATTATATTTAAATGCTTTAATTATACCCAAGAGCAAGGGTGTAACTTGTTGAAAACCAGACATTTTTTCATCCAAAGGATATCTAGAGGTGGTATCATCGTTGGAAACTGTTAACTGTAAAAGAGCCAGGACATCAACGCTGCTGAAAAATAGTGTCTCAGCTCCCTCTGGTGGAAAAAGGAATTTTCTGCAAAACAGTTCAAGTGGGAAAGTTTTGTTTCTGCTACAGGCCTCAAGGCCATGAGATAATGAGACAGCAAACAAATCCCAAATCCTCAGTTCACTTAGAAGGACTGGAATTTCTTAGAAGTAGATGTGAAATATCCAAACTCACTGACTGTGGCAGGGTGTCTGAACGAGATACAACACAATGATCAAATTCCTTCTTCCCCAGACATAAGTTATGATACATGACTACTGAAGCAATTGGTAGCCCCAAGGAAAATAAAATACACACGGAGTAAATTCTAACGTTCTCTCCAAAATAACCACCTTAAGCCCACAAGCAGCCCCGTCGTGAAGTGGACTTCCAGGGCACGTGGAGTGTGAAAGGGTAAAGTCATCCCACCCAACACACCCAGGCAGCAGGAAGGATCTCAGTTGTGAGTTCCCAAACTCTGACTGCCAACAGAACACAGTGTCACTAACACAAGAGGCATAAGGCAAAGTCCTCAGATCCAAGCTGGTGTCCCCTTGTCTTAGACACCGTTCTGCATAGATTAATCCAATCAAAAAAAACCCCTCCAATCTCCTGTTTTAAAAGTGAAGAGTCCAGCACTAATGCCAAAAACCTTCTCACTAAATACAGTTGTTCCTAGTCCACAGACAAGTGTATTCACAAAACAACCCAGCTATCTCTGCGTACTTTGGAACAGCAACAGTCCAGAACTGCATCACCATTTGTCTTGGACTTCTTGAGAGTGATGAAAATGCTATCAGTTTGCACCACTAGATATATACATACCACTAGATGCATATGCTAAATATACATAAGGTTATTCCACGCTTTCTAACCAAAACTAATTGTACAAGATATTTCTACCTCTCCTTATTCACCACACAGAGTGGAAAGTAAATCCTGGAAGTACCCCAGCCATTGTCACAAAAGTTCAATAAAGTACATTTTTGTTTCTCATTAGAGGAATCAACAGCCCCCCTGTAATTAAGCATACAGCAATTAATTGCTTTGACAAATTCTTTGCAGCTCCTGGAAACAGAATCATGAGTAACTCCTGCAGCCACAAACACACCAGGCTGACTTTTTATGACACTGGGGTTCTGCACACACACTGCCACAGAAGGAAGAACTACAGAGCCAGTGATAGGAAAATGGCAGCAAAAAAAGGTATTTATTAAACAACAAATAGTTCAATTTCACAGTACGGAATTAAAACCTATACTTGCCCTTTGGAAACAGCAGAGCTGAATAAACCTGTGAAAATGAGGCAGCAGGTCAGCTGTGCAGGTGAAGTTTATGAACAGCAAAATACTGTTTCCACAGCCAGAAGGAATTTGAGGGTGGGGAAAGGAAACAAAGGCACCAACAGCCAACCAAATACCCCTGGAGTGTTTGGCACAACATTTTTCAAACAAGAAAGCCTATTAAGGTTAAAAACTGGGCATGAAGTTTTGGGTTCTTACATTCAAATATTAAAAAAACAACCATGGTGAGTATGATTTGATCTGTGTGTGTACAACTGAAACAACTTAGGAACAGATTTTTCTCCAAAAGGGCAGTTTTCTGTGGTCGAAGTGTTGGTGTATTTAACTGGGACTCCCACAATGGCTGCAGCAAACTCAGCTTTGCTTTTTGACTGGGACACTGTCCAGTTTTCAATCTTCTGCAGGAACACCAAGCCTGCTCATGTAGCATTCCCAAGCTGCCTTCCTGTACTTCTCTGCTTCCTGAAGATGGTCTGGAACTGACAAGATGCCACGTCCCACAATAATGATATCTGAACCTTTTTCACTAATAACTTCCTTGGGGCTTAGGTACTTCTGTCCAAGGTTATCACCTGAAAGAGAAACACCATTTTTTTCAGTTTGTACAAAACTGCATCTCCTAAAAACCTTCAAGGAGACGCTGGAAAAGAGAATAGGTATGTTGCTCCAGCTCACCCACTAACAGTCCACAAGCAGAACTAGAATGCTGCCACCTAACAAACCCTATTACACAGATCAAATTTGACAGCCAGCACCCTCCTTTTTCATGATTTACCAGTCACAATGGATGGAAGAGTTACACAAAGAAGCACCGATCAGGATTACTGAAATAAGTTTCATCCTTCTTAAAATAGGCAAAAACCCCTCAAACATTAATGTAAAAGCTTGTGATTTCATTTTGGGTTTCATAAGAATTAAGTATTGCAGAGAAACGTATCTCCCCTCTCTGCTTCAGTGTAACCTGTTTAGTCAGTAGAAGACTTTTAATTCATTGATACTGCATCTATATCAGTAACAAGTGTTACAGATGGACTTCTGTATTTGTTACATCTTTTTCCCCTGACACTGAGTAGTTTAACATCTAATCCAATACCTATCTGAAGACATTTCACATGCTTTCAGGACTGTGCTTTATGGTATGCACAGACCTTAAAACAAGAACAAAAGGCTGTGTAGCCTGCTGGTTGCCTTCTAGAGCTCCCAGGAAAGGGATCAGCATACCCAGAAACATGGAAGACAGCCCACAGCGGTAAACAGACTCCTCCCATGAGAGAATCAGCAAACAAACTCTCTTCAGAAGCCACTTCTTCACTGGAGGTTAGATCACTTCTGTACTTACAAACAGACTATAAATACTGCAGAAAAAGTTACCTCCAGTTTGCAGCTGCACCCCTGGGGTTAAGTGAAGAAATTCTGGTTTATTACTGACTCTAGATCCAGATATGAATCCAAAGATGAAATCCGAGTTTTCTTCAGCCATCTGGACCTGAAGAACATCAGTGAACAGTTACAAGTGACATACCTAAATTTCAGCTGCACTGCCAATCTGTTTCACATGCACCCTTCGACACACTGAGCTGTGCGAGGCAGGGGTCTGAAACACCTCTTTTGCTCTACCAATATAAGTCAGAGCTGACTCACCCCTCTGGCAGGAAAGGGAACGTTACATTTCTTCCTATGTTACAAATACTACAAGGAATGAATTCAAACTAATTAGAAATTATAATTAATTAGAGTATTGCTTAAACAACAAAGAAAAGGGGAGGTTACTAATAGTAAACTTGTCATATTTACTCTTTGCCTGTGTCTTCCTAACCACGTGTCAACTCTGATCACCTCCTATCACCAGCCTACAGCTGCAATCTTTAAACACCACATTGTCAGATTCCTGAGTCTCCAAAGAAAAAAACACCTGTAGTAGTTAGAACTGGAGGGACTTTTGGAAGTGCAAACATCAGAAGCACATAAAATCTCCCTGTCGCACTTTACAAGCTTTTAATGCGAAACAAGACTGCCTACTTACCGCAGCTTTTGTGTAGTCACCCGTTGCAAGAGACCCTTGGGAACTCATCTCAGCAATCAGGAGACAGCCACGCTGGAGAGGAAGACCTACTTCCTTCAGACCCTTCACAACTCCAGAGCCTGGAACCACATGGGCATTAATGATGTCTGCCCAGGAAGCGATTCTGAACACACCACCTGAGAACATGAATAGGAAGACACAGGCAAAGAGTCACCAGAAATCTGTTAAACAGGAAACACAAGTTAAACAAAACCAGCTGCACACTAAATCACGCACATTTTAAAAGACAGGTTTACTACTGAAGCTCAAGAGTTACAAGTTCAGTCTCATCAGACAGTTCTGACAGCTGATAACCACAATGTGTAACTTCTCAGTTTACTTTTCACAAACACTTGTTAGTATCTCACCTTTAGTAGTCACTGAGACATTTATGGTAGCCTAGAAATTCACTGTCACAGGTGCTATCTTCCCAGACAGTATGCAGATCATATGGGGCATAAGGATCAGGGAACGAGAAAAGCCGTTCTCCAGTTGCAGATCTCATATCAAATGAAAGCCATAACAAGCACACAATAATAGCAGGCTGCCTTAAGAAGCCAGGTTGCAGTTTCTCATGGCAGACAATGACTCAGAAGTACTTATTGAGCACAGCCACAGATCCCTAAAAATGTTTAGGTTGGAAGGGACCTCAGGAAGTCACACCCTCTCAGCAGGTTTAACTTCAAAGCTAGATCAGGTTGCTCAGGGCCCTGTCCCCCTGAGCCTTTCCCAAAGCAGGAGATTCCATGCTCTCTCCTGGCAACCTGTGCCAGCACTGCAGCTATACAGACTGGCAGCAAAGTAACAGTAAATCAAAGTTGATGATAATCACCTTCGTACTGATGTTTCACTGTGTTTCCAATGTCTGCAAATTTCCTGTCTTCAAAAATCAAGAACTCATGTTGATCTGCGAGCATTCTCAACTCCTTTACCACCTCTTGGGTAAAATCATTCAGGATGTCTATATGAGTCTTCAGGATACAAATGCTGGGGCCCAGGATGGCAGCTAACTGCAGCAGCTCTTTGGAGCTGGTGACATCAGCAGAAAGGCACAAGTTTGTTTGCTTCTTTTCCATGAGCGTGAGAAGCCTGGCTGCGGTAGGATGCACTCCTGGCAGCTGGGCACGAGCACTGAAGCTCAGCTCCTTACAGAGCCTCTTCACGGGAGCAGGACCGTTCTGAGCCACGGGCTCAAACATATTTCCCTGAATGAATTTCTTCACCTTTTCAACCATCTCAGCAGCCACTTCTCCCTGCTGCTGGAGAATCTCCAACACCCCCGACAAGGTGCACACAGAGTGCAGGCGAATTCCACGTTCCTCTAACCTGGCCTTCCCACCCTGCTCCCTGTCCAACAGCACTATGGCGTCCGTGACTTTTAATCCTTCTTTCCGAAGAACTTCTGCAGTTTCCAGTACGCTGGATCCACTTGTTACCACATCTTCGATGATCAGGCATGTCTCTCCTGGGTTAATGGTGCCTTCTACCATCCGCTTAGTACCTTAAAAATAAAAAGCAAACATTCCACCAAACTCAGAAAGTTTAAAAGACTCAAAAAAACTTAAAAGTCTCAAAACTTTAATTTGCTCTGCTAATTAACAAATGTTCCATACACAAGCATACACTGCAGCATATCCTGAAGTCCAATGGAACTGGGCTTCAAGAGATTAGGAATTTCACATTCACTGTCCATATGGAGATGCAATTTGTTTATTATTATGTGACATCAACTATCACAGTTCTTACCACAGCTCAGTCAGTGAGCTGTAATTTAATTCATAAAGACTGTTACTTCTCCAAGCTAATAAAATACTACTTTATGTTTCCACAAGTTACATTCCGTTAATAAAACCGACATACTGCCAACAGCGCAAATTCAAATGTTTGAATTACTTCAGAAGTTTATTATTGTCATGAATTGAAAACTCAGAATTACAAAACTATTTTCTTGTGATTTAAAACACCTTTAAAGCAGCCAAGTTATTGGCACTCTTCAGCATGTTCCCTATTTTCCACAGGCAGCATTCTGTGCTCAATATGCCTGTTGGAACAATTAGAAGAAGTAAAGCCCCAAACGTCTTTGTCTTAACCAACAACAGGCACACATCCATGAAAGGCTTCCTGGGGGGAAACAACAAAGGATGCCTGGCTTTCCCAGGAAGCAGCAAGCAGCAGGAGAACATTACGCAGTGCAGTGCAGCCTGGAGAACAAGCGTACGTACAGCTTTGCAACCCCTGTGACACCAGAAACCTTGTGTCAGGCAGTTAATCGCTGTCACAACTGCCTTGTGCTTCACAAGAAGGAAAAGCAATCGTTTCCATGCCTGGCCCACTGCCTGACGCAGGAGTAGTATTTAGTCTTGACGAGCGTACTTTCTAATTACACAATGTTGGAAGAGGACTGCTCTTATCATGTGTAGAAATCCAGTTATAGGGCAGGTTAATGCTCCAGTCCCCTTTCCCTCTATCAAAATCAAATAAATGGTTCATTGGGTAGAGAAGGGACTGCTGCTCACCTGGCCCACTGATTACAGGACCACAGGAATATCAAAGAAAAAGAGAGATAAATGGAGACTAGAAAGGTTCCTTTCAGAGTCAATGTGCAAAAAGTTCTGTTTGGGGGTGCAACATGGTTGTGGTCTCAGCATATCAGAGAATGTGAGTTATAAATCCTTGTTTCTGGAAGAGGCAACTAACCCAGAACCACAGTAATGGGACGAGAGGGGGAAAAAAAGGACACCGCAAAAGAAAAGAAACAAACAAAAAAACCCCAAAACCCTCACAAACGATCCCAAAGAAACAGAAAACACTCTTCAAGACTCTCCATACCTACTACAGCAGGATTCAAGCTGCAGCCTAATTGGCAGCCTACTGGGAGAGGCTGATCAGTTTGGGATGCTGTGGGAAGAACGCTTCAGTGGGAAAAGGAGCTGCTTTTTAAACAACCTTAAACCGGAACGGAGATGCTGCACGTTACAAAAGAACGCATAAAGTGATTTCCCGAACAAGACAGCAACCTGGCAAAAACTCTCGATTTGATGTTTTTACCGTAGTCCTTTGCTTCCTTCCTCCGTATAAGCATGGGGACCTGATTTTCCGAGCAGATAATTGTGGCCAGCGGCAGCGCCGTGTATGGGACACCGCACACACAGTCATCCTCCACCCCCGCCTCTTTGGCTGCCTGAAAGAGCAGACCCGCAACCTGAAAAAGATGAAACCAAACGCTTTTCAAAGCCAGCCTGGCGCGAATGTGACTCACCCGATGTGTTAGCGGGGGATCAGTGATAACGCGAGTGCGCTCCGTCCCCGCGCTGCGGGAGACCCGGCACCCGGCAAGGGACGGGGACCGCGGCTGCGGGGGTGCCCGCCGGCCCCGCACCTGCCGGAGGAGCCGCGGGTGGGACACGAGGCCGCGCAGGTCGATGTACACGGGCGAGGCGCGGCCGCTCTTCAGCACGAAGTGCCCGAAGCGCA
>VWZF01005833.1:416070-495139 GCA_013396755.1 Sclerurus mexicanus | reverse complement strand
GCGACGGCCCCAACGCCCCGCGCGCCCGCCCCGCTCAGCGCCGCCGCCGCCGCACGGCTGCCCCCCATCCCCATCCCCATCCCCATCGCCGTCCCCATCCCCATCGCCATCGCCACCGCCACCGCCGGCCCGGCGCACACGGATGATGCAGAGCGGGAGGAGCGCGGGGCGGGACATCCTCCCGAGCCCGACGGGACCGGCCCCGGGATGCGCCGTGTCCTGGGGACCGGACCGGGATGTGCCCGCACCCTGGGGACCAGCGCCGGGATGTGCCCGCGCCCTGGGGACCGGACCGGGATGTGCCCGCACCCTGGGGACCAGCCCCGGGATGTGCCCGCGCCCTGGGGACCGGACCGGGATGTGCCCGCGCCCTGGGGACCAGCCCCGGGATGTGCCCGCGCCCTGGGGACCAGCCCCGCACGGCACCGCGCCCGCCTCCCCGCGCCATCCCGATCTCCCACCCCGCCGCGAGTCCAGGTTCTCCCGTCACCCCGTTCCGCAGAAAGCGCCGCTGCGGGCAGGGTTTGATGTGACCCGAGAGCTTCTCGGCTCTCGGGGTGACTCCCGGAGCGGGGTGCTCGGGGGATGCAGCCGGGCTGAGGGTTGGCTGCAGTGACGGTCCCCTGCGCTGCATTCCTGTGAGATCCCTCTGGAAACGATGGATAAAGCCGTCAGCCAGCCCTGAGATGTCAAGGCCTCAGAAAGATGCCATGCAGGTGAAATAAGACTGACCCGGTCTTCTCTGAATAATTTTATTTAATCAAAAAAGCCCAGGAACGGAGTCGTTAGTATTCTCTATTTATAGGACAGGAGATGTACAGGTCGAAGCTACATCTGTAGATGATCATATATACTGCAGTATAGTAACAACAACATGGGACAGCAAGTAGTCACCTCACAACAGTACACATGAGTGATTAGACTTACAAAGGAAATATTTACAAACCTGCCTTTACAAACCAACACTGTGTGCATACAAAATGAACTCTGCAATATAACTGAAGGTACATTTAAGGCAGACCAGCAATACACTGAAATAATTAAGGCTGTGGAATTACTTTGCACCTTGAAAATCTGAGCTGTTAGCAATACTGTTTCTTTTTTTCCTCCTTCAGTGGATTGTTGCAAAGATTGAAAAGCATCAATACGTTCCAGCTGCTTGCTCTTGGTGAAGAAGTCTGAGATAGATTTAATTTGTTGTTGTTGTTGTTGGTTTGCGCTTGCTATTGCATTTGCCTTCCAAAAGTTATCAGCAAATTGACCTCAGTGGCAGAGCAGTGCTGAACAGTTTGGTAGAAAGAGAAGTAAAAGCACCAGCATCAGAAGTTGGACATGAAGGTGAAATATGGCTTGAGTAGAGAAGATGTTGGTTTTTCACTAGCTCCATAACAAAGACTACAGTTACAGCAAACATTCAGCATCCTGACGCTATGGAAACACTCAGCACTATACACATCCCAGAACAAGAGTTCATCACTTGATGGCAGTGTGTAGTCAGCCTAGTAAAATGGGATTTTATTTTGTTTCCTTGGGAAAGCACCATTTTCTGATGGGACATGAATGGATGAGCTGGAAAATAAATCCAAGCCCTGTGTTAGAGGAGAATCCACCTCTGCGGTGAGAGGAACAGAAACAAAACCAGGTGGTTAGCACCCGTGCATGTTAATTATCTCTTAGACTTCTATATACAGAGTAGCCTTCATATCTGTCTCTGAAGTTTATATTATCTCAGGTTCCTGGATGCAGTCCTCTCATTGCCAGGGTATTAAAATAGGGTTATAGATTGTCAGGTCCTAACGTGTGGTTCTGCACTCAGCCTTTATGCACAGTATTTGTAACACAGGCCTTATAGCATCATCAAAAATGCTAATGAACTTCACTGAAGCCACAGCACTTATATGGGTGGGTCAGTTGAGGGCACAGACTTTGTCTCAGCATTAACTTAGTTTAACAGTAAAATGCTTTTGAAGATAAATATTGCTAAAAAAACTAGTCTTTTAAAATAAAGGGGCAGTAAGAATAAACAAAATTTGTTGGTACAAGTGGGAAGAATTTTTTAAATTTTAAAGGCTGGATTGCTTTAAAACACTAAAGTCTCACATCCTGGACTGTCTGTGTTTCATCCCTGTAGTAACACGCACAGGGGGCTTGCTTGGCAGCTTGGTGGGAAGGTGGGGTTCTCCCACAGGACAGCAGGGGCTTCAGACACCTGATGGAAGCTGACAGTGTTATACGTGCCACAGAATTCCTGTTCGATGGCTAAGAGCCAAATGGCCTGGCCTGGCTGCTCCAAATGACGTGCAGAGAGGTGACTTAGTTTAAATCTCATTGCCACACATTCATTAAATGCAGCTTAAATAAAGAGCACCCCATGTCACCGTGTCCTCTGTGCTCTGTTTCACTGGCACCTTTGCTGCTGCCTTTCTGTCACCCCGTCCAGTGCCAGAGGACACTGTGAAAAACACTTTGGTGTCAGAGCAGGGTAGGAGCACTGTGGAGATGCCTGAAGGTGGTGGCTGTGTGGGCAGTGCCACTGCCAGTACTCCTGTTGGTCATCCTGGCTGGTCTGAAGCTGCTGCAGAAGCTGTAGAGTGCAGCTCCCACCACACCTTCACTTGGCTGACTTGGGAACACCCCGAGTGGTGTAGCTGCAGGTGGAAATCTTCCCCTCAGAGTCAGCTGCTCTCTGGGGAGCTTTGTCAAGGCCTGATGGAGTTTTATTGTGCTTCCCTGTGTTTGTTTCAGGCAGTATTTCATGCAACAAAAAATCCAGTAGTTAGAGAACTCTGCACAGAGAGTTGGCTGTGCTGCTTCTTACCCAGCGGGTGCACTCCAGGTCTACTTACTGACCTTCTGTAACCTCTTTACAAGTTCAGTTTACAACAGAGTTATAGGACCTCTTGGATCTGCAGAGGCCACAGGCTGACTGAAAAAGACCTTGAAAGAGCACGGTCAGAATATTTCCTCTGTATTTATCATATGGCAGCATTGCATGTCAACTTGATATTATTCAGGCAAAAGAAATCTTTGAGACAAAATACAAGAATGGATAACCATAAATGTTACCTGGAAATTCTAACAGGTTCAAATATTCCTGAATGTGCTCTAAGAGGAATGGTGTCCAGGAAGAGGAGTTCCTAACATGAATATGGAAAAAGGCAAAATGACAAAGGAAAGCAACCCCATAATATTCAAAATCAGAGTTTAGTACATCCAGTTCTCTCAACAAGGAATAGTTTTTTGAATCTGAGCATCAATACCTAATCATGTATCCTCTTTCAGCCTTTTGGGCTTTCTGTTATTTGACAGCAATGAGAGACTTAAGCATTCCCTTAAGCAACCCAGCTTTTCCCCCCTGTGCATCCAAAATGTCTGCTATTGCAGTTTGACATGTGAATGCAGGAGGTAGGAAAATAAAATGCTAAGTAACTCCAAGTTTCATGTGATACACGAGAATTTGTTTGTATTGATGCCAAGCAGAAAGCCTGTGGCTTAAACTGCACCCATGGGCCTAATAAAAGCTGTGGGTTTTACAGACCACACTTCCATAAACATTTTTTTAAGGGCAGCGCGATCACAGTACAAAGAGCCAGCTTTGACAAATAGGAAGAAGTACAGACAGTCCTGTTGTGAGAAGCTACCTGAGGCTGGTGCTATTCAAAGACACCCCTTAACTGCCCTCTGTACTCAGCTGCTCAGAAATCGCATACTTTGCACTGTTGCTTAGGACAAGAGTCTGGTCTTTTCTAAGAGGTGCTCTTGAATTGCTTAGAAAATCTGCGCTGCACTACACAGGGGAACTGAGACAGGTTCTAGATGATTCAAAAAGTTTAACCTTCTGTGAACAGAGTCTCTTTCAAGCCTTTCCACAACCTCCCCCCATATTAGTTCTCCCTCACAGCCTCATACACCGCGTCTGACTCTGCTCACCGTCCTTGCTGTGGCTCCATCTCAAGGTCTGTTCTTGTATTGCACGAACACTGGGGTTTTTTGCTGTGCCTCCTTTCTTCTCCACTAGCAAAATACTGACCACCCCCACGTACTGACAGAGCAAGCACAAAGAGACGGGCCAGTTGTCCTACCTGCTGTGAAATTAAGCTTGGAGGTGGATAAAAAAAAAGGGGCTATCAGAACTTAACAGGACTTGCAGGGTATCTCCAGCACGCACTGGCAGAGACAGCTTTTGCTCATGGAAGCTCACAGTGCAGTTATTTGGATGGTAAATCAAATTTGTCTCTTGCCCTTACAAGAGAGTCTATACTGAGCACACATGGCCAGATGAAGCCCTTTTCCTTAGGAAACCCTTTGGTAGCACCCCACCACAGGCAGAGCAATGGCTCTCAGCACCCAGACAAAGTCCTCACATGCCAGGGGAAAAAAAAATAATCTCTTGGATGGTCACCACAGGAGGCTGTAGAGCTTTGTGGTGGTGTGGCAGTAGGATGGGGACACCTCAGACAGGGAGGTGTTTCCCCTCCCAGTCCCACTGCTGGAGAGGAAGATTTGGCCAGCTTAGAAACTGCTGATTTGTCACTGCAGACTCCCTGTGTTGGTTATACTTAAGGCTGGCTCTGCCACTGTAACATCAATATGATGATGTTGCAACTTGGCTTGCAAGAGAGAAGTGTTTTAATTGTGAATATTTTTTTTTTATTATTACAAAGTAGGCTTTGGACATAAAAATATCCTCACGAATGCTTTGGTGATGAGGTGCTAATGGTGGCCGAGAAATATTTACAAGTTTGGAAATTAAACAAACGATATACTTTAAAAACTGAAAACAATTTTCAAGCTGTAAGCACAAAAAGGAACTCACCACACCTATCCTGAAAGGCTCGGATGGACTTTGGGATGAGCAATTCTGAGCTAGAAATGGAACAGGAACCTTTATATTTATATATATTTATATATATGATACAATATATGTATACTGAAAACCTGTGATAGAAAAAATTATCTTCATCATCATCATCTAGTTTACAGATACTGCAAAAATTGGACTCAGCCTTTTCTCAATGCACAGGTTTTGCAAAAGATTTCTGTACAATGTGTATAAAATGCTTTTAAAAAACCCATCACAGTCCCATTGTGCTTAGTCAGAACCAGCTGTATGTTCCAATGATTCATTGCCTTAATCATAGCTCCAAAAGGTGCTGCATGTTTGACACAGCAGAAAACCCAAGGATTAACAGAGGATTTTGGTCTGAGCACTACCACACCACAGGAGTGTACCTAAGCCACGCCACCACAGGAGCTGATCCAGCAGTGACTAGAGCCTGATCTTGCGTGTCCTACACACGCAAAGTCCCCACTGAAATCATGGCAGACCTGGGCAGATGGGGCATGAAAAGTCTGTCTGTTAACCTGGAGCAGGCTTGCAATGATTTCAGCAAAAACTGACCGGTCTGGTTCTGCAGTACGTGCTAAGGTCAGCCTGGTCTCACTCTCCCCACTATCCTACTCATCATCTCTCGTACAGTTTGAATTCAGTTCAGCAAGATCAAGAGGATTTCTTATAAGGCTGCCTCACAAAGATTAAGGCAACTGCAATTTTGGCTCTTGTTTCCAGTTGGTGTTTGCTTCCCGCAGTCCTTTTTTGGCAGTGGATGTGACAATACCACATGTCTCAGGAGAGGGAGTGGGTACCCGCTGCTGTTACCCTCTTTGCCTTGGTCCCAGGTACGGCCACCTCTGCAATGACCTGTACCCTGCAGCTGGGAAAGCCAGGTGAAATGCAAACACCAGATACGGGGCTATGTACAGATGGATCTGCTTGGTGCCTGCTCATTCCCAGTGGCCCTGCCTCGGGGCCAGCGGCGCAGGACCCCAGGGATGGAGGAATTACGTGCCTGGGTTCAGCCTGCTCAACAGGAAACTCTTGACGCTGGGGACTGGGTGCACATCATACTGGTGCCTGCGGCGCTCGATGAAGGAAGCCAGGCGGGAGGTATCCAGTGGGATCTTGGAATAGCTGCCGTTGTGTGGCTGCAGCCACGGATGCTGTAAACAAGTGGCTGCTGTTGGCCTTCTCCTGAAGTCTTCCTGGAGGATAACATTAATGAAATCCCTGGCGGCATGACTCACATCAGAGAAGTACTCGTGTGGGAAGCTGAAATCTACTCTGCACACATTGATACAGGTCTCCTCTTTGCTTTCGTCCAGGAACGGAGAGACACCACTCAACATGACGTAGGTGAGGACCCCAATACTCCAGATATCCGTGCTCAGGGAGACAGGAAGGCCTTGGATAACTTCAGGAGCTGCAAACTCCGGGTTTCCAAGGAGGTGGTGGACATGGTAATGACCTGTGATCTGAACTGCATCTTCCAAGTCAATGATCTTGACGCGAGGTACCGGGATTCTTAAATCAATGAGCAGATTTTCTGGCTGTTGAAAATACAATAATATGAATTTAATTACCCTATATTTTGGCAAACAAAATGTGTAGGTTTCATGTAGGTTTAACAGCCAACCCAAAGTCGCATTTAATCAGATGTGCAAGGTAGAGCTCAAGAGAGTGAATGATAAAGAACCAGCTCAGCTGCTGTTTGCTCTAAATTCAGATCAGTGCTGAAGTTGCAATGACAACATCCTCTTTTGTACCAGGGCAACACCCGGGGATTTTGCACTTTGTCCCAAATACTTAC
This sequence comes from Sclerurus mexicanus, assembly GCA_013396755.1. NCBI lineage: Eukaryota > Metazoa > Chordata > Aves > Passeriformes > Furnariidae > Sclerurus > Sclerurus mexicanus. The sequence continues at coordinate 488,492 of VWZF01005833.1, read as the reverse complement.
AGTTTATTTTCCCAAACTAATCTCTACAGATTAAGAGCACTGAAAAATTTTTAAATTTTGATAATATTTGTGTATCTCTGAGTAGTTTATTTAAATACCATTTGTTCACAGGACAACTGGCTAAGTAAGCATGTGTAACTTATAGAAGAAATGTTCTTCATGAAGTAAATGTTCAACTTTGCTCCCTCTACCCCATATCCTGGGAGGGACTCTCGTGTGTGCCATTACTATTGCTGACACTTGGCATGGATAGAGTTGTCGGTGTTCCCTAAAACACAGCAGGCAGGACACAATCATGCTTTCCAGGCCAGAGTGCAATTGCATTTCATCCCAGTTGGTCTTCTCTCTGTTTTACCAACTCTTTCAGTATTTTAGGTCTCTGTCTCAGTGGGATGTACTGAGCATTGCCTATACACTCTGCTCTAGGGACTTAACATGAATTTTCCTTCCTTTGTTGTCTCTGAGATGATTTTGGAATTTACTTCTTGCACCCTCTCTAGGTCCTTTTTTCTCTCCCTCATCCTCGTGCATATTTTACTGCTGCTTCATGGCCATATATATATAAAGCAAAGTTCACTCCTCTGCTGTTCCAGTCTCTCTGCTTGCTCTTCTCTGTTCAGTCTGCATCAACAAAATCAACACGTCTGTGAGCAGGATCCCAGGACAACACAGTCCATGGTTAGGTCTCTTGTCACTGCCAGTGCATCTCCTGCTTCTCACTTAGCAACAGAAGGTGCTTTATTTAGCATCCCTCATTCAGAAGAACTGTAAATAGGCCACAGAAAATTAGCTTCCTACCTTGTTTCTGTTAAGTATCTTATGATCAAACAGAGAATTCAGTGCAGCTTCTTACCTTCAAGTGATACCTACTTTTTGACAGGTCCTATAAATAAAAACAATCTTACAGAAAGAAACCAGGATGATTTAGCTTTTTGCATCTAATTCTCACAATAAGGTACTGTACAAATGGAATTTTTTTCCCTAGCAATAGTAGGCAGCAGAAGAATGGAAGTATCACTTCATCTGACATGCCTGGGGTTTAGTGAGATGAGAAAAGATGTCCTTGAATTGTCCTGGATTGTCCACTATACAAGAAAGTAAAATTCATCTCTCATTCTCCACTTTTAATTGGCATCTAAGTCTGCAAAAATGTAGAGATTATCTGATATCCCTGGCAACCAGAACCAATGTTGCAGATCACAAAACTCAAAACACTTGATCATACTTCAATTGCTAGTTCTCTGTCGTTCACGATAAGGGGGATGTTGGGGAGAACAGCAGTACAACGCTGAATCCAGGACAGTACAGTGCCTCCTGCCACGTGCACTAACGAGAGGAGGTACGAGCTGTACTAATCCGAGTGTGACGTCAGAGTATGCTTGAATTTCTTCTCCACAGTGCACAGAACCTACATTTCTTTTTCGTTCTTCCTCTGAACCTCTCCCTGGGTGTATTTCCCACCCAGTTCCCCTCTCAGGCTCTGCAGCACAATGCAGTGTGCTGCTTTCCTTTGCCCCTGCCAGCGGTCCCCACCTCCTGCTCGCTCCCATCCCCTTGCTTTGGGCTCCCCAGGGCACAGCTGTACATGTGAGTGAGGCACGTTCTCCTTCTGGCCTGTCCTGAGCTGCCTTGGCACAAGCCAGCTCTGCTCAGGAAGCTTGGTGGCTAAGTTTGCACAGGTGTGAGCCCAAACCATACCCCATTGATTTAACTTATAATTCAGTTCAGTCAGGTGCTAGTGACATTTCAGTCTTGCCTCAGACATCCTCCTTCTCCTTCATTAAAGCAAAAAGAAGAGCTCTTGAGAACAAACTGGTGAATCAAGGAAACAGGTGCATCTCTTGTCTGAAGGCGAAGACCTGGTGCTGCAGGTCAGTAAGTCCTTTCTCTGATCAACAGGCCTGAAAGGCAGTGCTTATCTATTTAGTGATCATCTCCTTGGGGTACAGACAGCACCTCCTCCCTGTCTGCACAGCTGGGAACTCACTGTTCCAGGGCACAGAATAATAGCATCATTCTCTTTTGTTCTTACCTTTATGTCTAAGTGAGCCACTCTGCAGTTGTGAAGGTACTGCAAGGCTTCCATTGTGTCTCTTATATAGAACGCCACTTTTTCCTCCATGAGTTCATCATGGTTCATCAGATAATCTAAGAGACGACCGTCATCCATCCTACAAACAAATCAAGCCCCTCACATGAAAGATCACATGTATCTCCAGGAACAGTTAATATTTGAAAACAAAATTGCAATGGAAACTTCATGACCTAAAAATGGAGGAACTAAAATGCAAAATCTGATGAGTATTTAATGATATCTCAAGATACCACAGGCCATGGTAGAATGATTAATCCTCAGTTGTTATCTGCGGTCCTTGACAAATTTAGCAACAATCTTAAAGTAAACTCATTTGCTTAAGGATGGATTCAATAGACAGAGGCAATCCCTTTGAAAACAGAGCTTCTTAATTATTTGGATTCATCTATTTATTTATAGAGCTGGTTGCATAATGCAGAAAAAAAAATCACTGACATTTTCAGCTGGTATTTTCTGTGGAAAAACCAACCTAGTAAAAGTTTTCCACCTAATTTTATTTATCTGTACAAACAATCAAATAGCCCAAATATATGTTATTGGATATACTGCAATAAAGAAGCATTTTGGATTTTGGTTGTTATTTCTCCTTATAGAGGCAAGCATGGTTGCTACACAGGTCTTTTTACCAAGAAGTATTATAATGATGTAGACTTCGTTCTAGCTGAAACACATTTATATATAAATAGACATATATTTTAAAAGGTTGACAAAACTGCCCAAGTAAAACTAATGTTATTCAGTGGGACATACTAACTGTGCATACAATTACCCAAGCTTCACAGGAGTAGAAAGCAGTTTTATTTGTCCCTCTGAATCTTATTTAGTGTAAAGAAAAGGCAGTGGAAACTACAGAAAATGGCTATTTTCATTTGACATCACAATAACTGAAAAGCAGATGACAAAATCTTTGCCCTGCCAAACTCAGGGTGGGTGAATTTTATCCTTGGCTTTAACAGGGCTGTGATTCCTACCCAGACACTTGAATTCAGGCTCTGCATACTTACAGTTCCAAAACCAAGATGTAAGAAGTAGGAGACTCGTAGGTATCATGGATAGTGATGTACTGAGGATGCTGTAAGTGCTGTAACAAAGCCGCTTCATGTGCTGCCTGCTCTTTCTTTTTCATTTTTTTACTAATGAATTTTACAGCAACATCTTTCCGGGTGGCTTTGTGAACACATTTCTTTACTATGGAGAATCGACCCCTGAAATTATAAAGAAAACAGAGTAACAAAGTGGCCTCATGAATAAATCACGGCTAGTTTTCAGTGCAATAAGAGTGATTTTCTAAGTGTTATTTGATTCATGGCATTAATATTTCACAAGGAATCAGATTTAACAAGTTGTTCATAACCTTTTCCAACAAAGGCCCTCCGTCTCTTACCCTGGGTGTAGAGATTCTATGGGGATTAGCAAACACTGAGAGCAAATGGTGTCACTTTGCTTTGTGCAGCCATGCTGATGTCCTCTAACAACCTCCCCTGGGTTCAATTTGCTGCCACTTTTACAGGTTCTATATCTCTTTTTTTTATTTCTTTTTCTATTTTTTTCTTTTTTTTTTACCTGTGGGTCTCCATTCTCCAGTTGCTTTATTAAAGAGACCAAACTTTCTCAGACAACTAAAAGAAAAGCCTTGTTAAATAATCACTAAGCTACCATTTTGTCTCACTTCTTCAGATGTACAGAGAAAAAAGCTGTCAGGAAAGCATTTAGGAAACTCACACAGACTAGTTCCTAGTACTACTGCTGAAAGTAAAACTACCCAGTCCTGAACCTGTGCTCTTATTAATATATCACTGTGTTCTCTACAGAACCAGAGGAACTCCTGTCCTTTCAGCCCCAGAATTACTTGTCTCTGACCTCTGAGCTGAAGAACTAACTGCATTAACCTGAATTGTTTGCATGCCCCTTATCTGTTGCCTGCACAGAGCACCAAGGGCTCACAGCATATGCAGCTCCTATTTAGGCTCCTGTTCAACTGACCCTCGCAATCAACAAAGCACTTTGGCATGTGATTTTAGTTAGTCACATGCCCAAGTGTTTTGGCAAACTCAGTCTCTGAGGTTAAGCTTATCCAGAATCAGTAAATTGTCATGACTTCCAAAGATGACATCAAATCAGAGATGACAGAGGAGATAACAGCTGCCAGAGATTTGGCTGCCTAATTGTTCATTAGTTTGCCAAGCTGCAATCCTCAAATCAGAACTGATCTTGAAAACCAAAATTTAGTCAGTATGTTAATCAATATCTAATGTGCAATACTCTTTGAAAGAAGCAGCCATTTTCAAGCTGACTATGAAAGAAACCTAAACTCTCCTCCAAGAAAAAGGCTTCAAGCCATACTTTGAGTGCTTTATTGCAGTGATAAGCAGGGTTAATATTACCTCCCAATCTCATGCAGCTCTGCATAAGCGAGGTCAAAGTTTTCCTTCCATGAAATAGTGGCACCATCAGCAGCAGAGTCTTTGAGAGAACAAAGAACATTCAAGTATAAAGTTAGAGACAGTTTCCTGAGGAATATAAACAGCATATTTTAAAATTATGTGAGACTATATTATTTAAAACAGGAAACATTATCACTAGGAATCCAGTTTCATACTGCTCAGGCATAGTTCCAGTGTGTTGGACCACTAAATGCCAGAGCTCCCAAAGGAAGGTATAGATAATGTGGACTCAAATCTGTTCTCGCAATTTTGGGCTGAGAAGGGCCACACAGACAGTCTAAGGGCATGCCTGTGTGTAACTGGGAGGCAGAGCTATGCTGTGTGAGCTCTTCTTCCACCCAGCACAGGCTGCCCAAACCAGTCAGAGACCTAGTTACGCACTGGAGCTGCAAAGACATGGGGAAATGTGGGCTCTGCTCACAGTCCCGTTCTGAGACAGCTGTACCCCAAATTCCTGCAGCACTGTGCATTCCTATTCCAGCTGCACTGCAAGCAGAATTGTAACCCCCAGCTGCACTGCCCAACAGAAGGCACTGGTGCTGTTGGCATTGCTGGAAAGCCAGCGGGATACCGGCAAGGACGCAGACCCTGTTGTGCAGAGATAAAAACAAGATACAGTCTTGGGATAGAAAGCAGGAAACTGTGATAGCTTCTGTGGCAGAGGGAGGCTGTGAGCCTGGATGGAGGTGAAGACATGAAAATCCTGTCTGGTGGCAGGAGCTGGCTCTGAGCATCACTTAGACTTTTTCTTGTATTCCTACCAGATCCAGGATCTGTGTTTTTTTCAGGACCCGTCAAAGTACACCATATAGATGGCACAGGTGGACTCCTGTGCTCATCAGTTCCTCCTTGCCGTGCCCACTCACCGTACTCTGGGAGCCTCACAAATTCGGATGGGTCGCTGGGCAAGCTGATCCCCCAGGGATTGCTGGCGCTCACTCGAAACTGATACTGGCAGCCTGGGGCGAGGTCCTCAATGACAAGGTATGTGTCCAAAGTTGAGGCTACTGACTGCTGCCAGACCTGTGAGCCTGCGTTTAACAGAGGGAGGGAAGGAGAGCTGAAGGAAACAGCCTCACTGTGTGAATTTAGGGCAGAGGCTTTCTCTGCCCAACACACGTGGTACCCAGGGAGGTTAAAATCTACAGAGTTCTTAAAAGGCAACATTACAGCAGACTGTTAAATGGACCACAGGAACCTATTCTGTGTTGCAGCCACCCTCCCATCTGTCTAAATGATTGAAGAGGGAAGTGCCCCTCAGTTGACTGACAGGGATGGAAAAAGCGCAGCCCAGGAACAAGCTATCTCTCCAGCACTCTACCTGGGGCTGTGTGCTACAAGTGATGTCTCAGGGCAGCCTGATATGACAGAAGTGGAGGGCTGATTTGATGACAGCTCTGCTGTAACAGAAACAGTAGCAGAAATACTGCAAAAAACCACCCAAAGTCATGGACAAGGGAGTCGCAGATGAAGCTGAGCTAGGGTGTCAGTGCAATCCAAATGCTTTTGCAGATGAAGATGTAGTGGCTACAGTGAAAGCTGCAGTGGCAGGAGGAGAACCAGCATTCTGAGGCTTAGTATGTGGCAGATCTTGCAGATGAGCAGAACTGCAGCAAAGAAGTGTGTGACTGTCATGTGTTTCAGCTCCTATCAGAAACAAACCCAACCATTGCCTAAGCTGTGGTATCCCAAGGAGCAATCCTTTACTCATCTGTACAGGGTCACAGAACAGAAAAGGACCCCTGGGACACCGAGCCCTGTCACAGACTCTGATTTCTTTCAAGAATACATAAAATTTTATCTTTTTTATCTAGTAAATTCAGAGCCTTTTACCTTTATGTTATTTACCATGACCCAGATATTTAGTGTGCACTGTGGACAAGTACTGATTGCCATGTCTTACAAGGTCAAAGCTGGTTTTACAGGGAACAGTCAGTTTTACCTGTGGGGTGGGAGGAATACTGAAAACTAAAAACACTGCTTCTTTTTTGCTGTTTGTTTTGAGGGCTGCTGTTAATAGAGGAACTTTTATTCTTTCACCAAATGATAGAAGGGCTTCTTTTGGCTTAAGACTTCAGGATCTGTAAGCTACAACTACTGGCACTCTAGTGGTGGTGAGAATGCTTTTGGGACTTTTTGCACCATAAAAAAGACTTACTTTGTTCTTATTCTCTCTGCCAGCAAGCACAGCTCAAACAAACTTACCTTCTTCTCTGTACTCCACAGTGTAGCCTGAAATGGTGCAATTGCCTGTGCTGGATGGGGGTAGCCAGCGTAGGATCACAGAGGTGCAGCTTCTCTCCTGAGCAATGGGACGATTGGGGGCAGCTGGGACACCTTGGGAAGAGAAAACAAGCACCAAATCCAGCATCACATCAACAAGTGCTCGTGCTTTATTGTGAAGATCAGATGTATCAGGTACATCGGGTCACTACAGGGCAGCTGCACCTTGTAGAGGGAACACTGTGGTTTCCCCTGGGTCACCAGCACAGCCAAAGGAAAGGCAACATTGCAGTCCAGTTCAGCTACTGCTGGTGGGCAGCTCACTGAGAGGACCCAGAGAGCTCCCTGTGAGATGGGGCATGAGAATCACCCCTTGGGTGTAGAGGATCTGTCTGAGCTCAGCTGCTATAAAGGCAGAGCCTTTTTACCTGCCACCTTCTAATAGTGATTTTTCCTCCAGCTCAAGACCTGATGCAAAGCTTGTGGAACCGAGGAAAACAAATATTCCCATGGACTTCACTAAGCAGCAAGTGAGATTTTGAGGGTGGGGAGTCAGCTACCATTGAAGTGTCCAAGAATGATGCAAGCAAGGCTCTTAGAGTTCTGTGTGCATGGCGCTTTGTGTGCTTGGCAGCAGATTGACAAATGACCAGTAATTCTTCTGTGCTTTGCTTAGGGCTCCCTTCAGCATAGGAGTAGTTAGTGCAGCCACTAACTTCCTTGGATAAATTGGGGAAATTATATCTCTAGGGCATTTTGTGAGACTAGAAAAATTGACCTCCAAATGCTCATGACACTGCTGCATCTCTAAGTCTCCAGTTAGACATTCGTCTCTGGACCATCCCCTTCAACACAGCAGGCACCTCTCATCTCTCACACTAACAGATCCCTTCCCAGAGCTGGAGGCAATGAGCATCAACTCATTATTTCATATTCATTACAATTAGACAGGTCACTAATTACAGTGCTGAGAATTCAGGCTCAGAGACATGTCTGAGGAAGTTGAATCCCTGCAGAGCAGTTTGCCCAGGCCAAATCCTTACTCTCGCCTCCTCTGTTGCTTACAGAGAAGGGGAAGTGGAAAATCAGTGTCACTGGATCCCAAGTTCCGTCGCTTCAGACATTTTCTAAAGCCCAGAGCTTCCTGCAGTTACTTGGGGCGTCATCCACCCAGGGACTTGGCAGCCCAAGGGAGCTGAGCTTCCCCTGGCCGACCTCACCGAGCCCCTGAGAAGCAGAGCTGTGAGCAGGATGCAGGAGCTGAACCAGTGCCAATGCATTTTCATTTCCCAGATGTGATGTTTATGATCAGATGACTTAATCAAGCAAAAAGAATATGCAAAGCCTTCAGCCATCAGTGGGAGTTGAGGCTGAGGAATGGTTGTGTGATTTTTAACATCTCAATTCACCTCGCACAGCTCCACATCCAGCTGCCTCTGCACCGGCTGTTCCTGTGTGCTCCTGGCCCCCACCAAGGGACCCTGTACAGGAAAAATCCCCCATGTTAAGGGCAGATGCACTACCTTGGACTTTGATGGTTGCAGAGGTTGATGCAGTTCCGTGTTCATTGGTTGCCACACAGGTGTAAATGCCACTGTCCTGAGGCATCAGGTTGCAGATCTTCAAGGTGAGCTCTCCGGAGTCACTGTGGATGCAGGAAGCCCCAATTATAAAGTGCTGCTTCACTTGCTAATGGCTTTCATACAGTTCCTGTCCTGCCTCATTACAAATGTACATGCAGACAAATTCTGTTAATTTATTTGAAGGAACATCCCTCCAGCAATCTGGTATCTGAGTACAACCCCTTCATATATCAGGATTAGGCTGTTAATGAAACATTTGAGGAAACCTTTGGTGCAAATAGCCTGCCAGGCAAACCTGCTTGTCTGTTGTGGCCTCAGAGAAGGTGATGAAGGATCACTCAAGCAGCAAGCAAAGTCCAGGAGTTGAACATTTCCTGTGCTTGTCCAGAGCTGGATGCTTAGTTAGACTCCATATATGTGGAAAGATTTTCTACCTTAGGATCTTTTCTATCTCAGGAGATGCTGAGCTGCTGTACTTCTGCAGTGAAGACCAACACACACCAGACAAATTTGGCTTCCCACAGATGCAGAAAGTAGTCACAGGGTGCCTGACTTTTCCAGGGAGCTTCAGACCCCTGGAGCATGTGCCATTGATGTAATGTTGCTGCCAGGCCCCATTTGGAAGGCTGGGCATCTTACAACAGCTGGGGATAAAGAGCACAGCACTGAGTTCGTGAGAGATGCTCAGTCTTTGGGCCAGTCTGTGAGTCTAGTTAATTTACAGCAGGTCTGTTCATAGTCACTTTGGTTTGCACATTTCAGTCTTCAATATGCAATTTAAGGGAGTTGGCCTGAATTAAAGGATTTTGCTTGTGTAACTGTTAAAGCTGTACTGGAGACCCAGCTTAGAGCCAATAATAAGTTCCCTTGATGGCAAAAGTAGGCTAGTTCTTGAATGCTTAATCTGTCGGAAACTGAAGGAGGACATTGCTGGGATAACTGTCTGGACACTGCAGCTTTTGCTGCTCTGACTGTGCTGGTTTAAAACAGGACAGAAGTATGTCCTTTCCCTGCACTCCAGACACTCATGCCAGCAAGATCTGTAGGAGCCACTGATCTGCTGGGCCCCTCCTTGGCAGGCAGTGTCTTCACTGGAAAATGTATATGAGTAACAAGACAGTACAAGGGCTGATAGTGCACAGGGAGCCAACGCACAGGCAGAGGACTGTGATGAAAACCAGAACCCTCTATGGAAAAATCCCCCCATCCCAACCCCAGCCAGAGCCTGAAGATAAGGCACTAGCGATTTAATAAGTAATGGCTAAAGACAATTTTTGATGCTCTGGGGCAGCCACGTAAGCAAATGGTCTCTGAAGAAAGCTCCTGATCAAATGTAATTTTTTTTCATTGAACATATAAAATCCCTTCTCTCTTAGTGTTCATTTTTCACTTTCAGTGACTTTGTACTTCCTGGATTCATTTCAGCCTGAGCCAGAAGTGCTGAAAAGTTCACATGAAAGATTGCCTCCTGGAGATTTCCACCGCAGTTTGGCCCAAATTGCTTATATAAGCTGCAGATGAGCATCCAGCAGCAGGCTGACCTGAATTCAACTCCAGATCTTTTTGAATATTCCCAATGCTTATTGTAAAGATAGTTTTTCTCCCCCCTAGCCAAGCTGGAAACATCATGACAAGCATCCTTCTGTCCAAGCACAGCCAGATGTAGCCTTCCTAGGAGCATATGTGGGCTTTTTTTAGGAACAGCTGAGGAAATGCTCAGGAAACCTGCAGACTTTACCACCTCTGCCCATAAGATGAGCAAATGTTCAGTGATAGGGGTATTTCAAGCTGCTGGGGTATGATAGAGTACTGCTCTGCTTGACTTCCAGAGGTGAGCATGGCATCAAACTCAAGCAGAGAAGCCCCAGCAATGAGGAGGCAATACTAGCCAAACCAACAGGTTGTAAACATTCTGGCTTCTGGATTGAAGCTGGCTTAGGAAGTCAACAGGAGCAAGCTCACACCTGCTAGCAGCACACTCAGCTCAGGAAACAATAGGGCTCCTTGAGCCAAAGTCTGACCCTTTCTATAGCCAATGTGTTTATACCCATGTGTCCATATGCCATGACAGACTTGATTAACTGCATTTCTGATGAGTCTTGTAGCTGGGCTAGTGCCATATTTGAGGGTAACATAACCATCATGACCAGCTGTGTTGGGATCCACAAGCAGGACCTTACCAGGATGACACCGTGTAAGTGGCTGTGCTGTTATCATTGTCAAGAATGTTTTGATCCGGTCCTTTCCAGGTTATAGTTGGTTTGGGTCGTCCACAGACTTTGCACTGCAGCATCACTGTGTCACCAAGCAGGCAGGTGATGTCCACTAATGGCACGAGAAACTCTGGAGCCACTGGAAAATGGGGACAACACTTTTTAATCTACAGGTGAGGATATCTAGAATAATGCAAGTCTAGAGAATACATTATAAGACCAACTACGGGATCTGGGTTCCAAACAGGTGGGGGTCCTGGGATTACATTACCAAATCCCCTCTTCATTAAAAGCCAGCTGTCCACAGCTCAGAGAAGGAGGTAGTGGGAACTGTTCACCCCCCAGCCCTGTGCCCTGGCAGGAGGATGAGCCTTTGTGAGGGCAGGTTTGGGGGACTCAGGCTCTCCTGTGGCCCTGGGCTGCCTGAGCTGAGCGGCCATCAGGAAGCCAGCTTTCCCTGGGGACTGAGCAGCAGAGAGCTGCCTTTGCTGCAAATGCTGGTGGGTGCAGAGCATACTGGGGCACCAGAGTAAATCTGAGCTGCTGCACAGCTGTCCTTAACTCACCTTCTTGAATGAAATTGGGGTTGATTATCTGCAAAATACAAAGAGATAAAAACATTTATTTTCTGGACAGTGACAAACAGACATCTGATTTCACAAGGTGGTGAATCTGACCAGAACTGCAGACACACCGACCATGACAACAAGCACCTTCTAGCAACCAGCAGGTGCAGCAAGCTCTAGTGACAACAAGCCTGGGAACAGCTGAGAAAGTAAAGGAAAGCTCCAGCTTCTTGAACTCTGATAAAGCATCACAGTTCACATGCACAGCACCAAGGCTGAGGAGGGTGGACATACTTTCTCTTTGCCTGGGTGGTAATGCTGAAGCCATCAACTCTTCTTCCCAGAGGTGGCTTGTGCTCCTGCTGTGCCTGGCTCCAGACCTATGTCACCCAGCACCTGCAGTCACCACACACCTGGGGCATGCCACCGATACTCTGGCCACTAACCAGGTTTGGGGAAATGTCTTTTAACTTCTGCTCAGCTTCAGGAAAAAAAGAGAAGTAAAGCACTAAACCAGAAATACTTCATTTTGCTCGCTGGTTAGGATCAGTCCTGATACAACTCTTGGTTTATGGCAATGAGTAAAAATTCTCTCATTTCACTGCTGGAAACTTTGCAACTTGAAACTATGTTTCGATAACTAGGAGTTATTTAACTAGCTAGCGATCAAGTTAGCAAAGACTTGAAAAGCTACTCTCTCTCTGCAGTGTCTATGTGCCAATGGAACCTTGGAAGCAAACTTGGGAAAACCAAAGACAATGCCACTAAATTCTTACATGCAGAATTGACCCTAACTACATTGTGGTGTACGATAGTATAGAGGTCATTAACAGTTTTAATAATCTTGTAAGGCCTTGTTAATCAAATTCAAGCTAATAATTTTGTATCAAGAACCAAAAACCTCAGTGTAGTTTATCTTGCCTTAAATATCTTTGTTACTATTTATTTCAGAGCTATTTCGGAAGATGCCAATGAAGCAGTGACCTAATTCATGGCCTGCCAAAGCTGATGGGAGGTTTTTGCAGAGGCTCAGAAACCAGGTCATGAAACAGAAGCAATAACCCTTCAAAATAAGGTAGATGCATCTTCAAGATTTATATTTACATTTTGGCTTTATAAATAGTTTTCCAAGGTGAATGGCTCAGGGTGCCATTCAAGGAGACACTTGGGCACATTCAGGTTCATTTTGGTTTCATAGCTCTTCTTTACAGCCCCAGGCAAAGCTCTGATACCAGCACTGAGACCTCAGGATCTGCTTTCCCCTATCACCACCACAAAGCCCAAATGAACCAGGTATGACATGGAATTGCCCCTCACAAATATTCATTTTTTCCCCCATAGAAACATACCTGACAGCAACAAATTTTCCTTTGAGACTGAGAGTATATTTTGTCCTAGCAATAGGCAGAATTCGATGCTTTGGGACACATCTACAGAGAACACAACACTCATGGAACCAGGTGAAAAAAACAGTCAATGCCAGTGCTTTACACTCTGCACTCCAGAAACAAGGGAGGGCTGCTGCTTGTGGGCAAAGAAGTCTCAATGCCTACCACATAGCCAGTCAGTTCTAAAGGTCTGTACCTGGTGAGCAAAAGTGTGATGGTTTGGACTTCCACGTGCTCCTGATGGTGTTGAGATTTCAAATGCATAATTCCCAGCATCCTGGAAGGAGCAATCTCTGCCTACATCCCCGGAGAAGACTCTTTGAGCACTATTACTATAATTAGGGCTTATTTTTTTAAAAGCCATGTTTGGGACATCTCTGCAGTGGGAGGTCATGCCACCCTTGCAATGTCATGGCATGGTTCCACTCAGCTGTCAGGAGCCTGAGCAGGTGAGAGCCAGCCAGGAGCTTTGGGTCCCGTGTCAAGTCTTCCTCCTGCCTGTACCTCCTGGCCCTGGTTTCCCGGGTGTGGGAAGCACAAAGTCCCATCTGAAGGGTGCGACTTTGCATTAATGCCAGGACATGAGTATCTGACCAGCCAGCCCAGGAACCTCTGAAAGGATGAGGGATTCAGAGGCAGTGACTGCTGTTCTACAGCGTCCACAACCCACATACGGTCCCCTGGACCCTGCAGACAGGAAAAAATCAGGGCACAATGGGATACTGGATGAAGAACATGCTCTCTTCCGCCTGCACGTGGGAAAAAAGAGAGATGGAACTCCATAACTAAGTTGTATTGCTCACACAAAACAGCAAAGAAAGAAAAAGCTGTTCTGTGGATACCATTGTTTGCCACTTTCACTCACAGAGACGCTGTCTACTTTTCAGCTGAGTAACCCCAGGCATCAGCTCGTCTGCACATCCATCTTCATTTCTGTAGTGCTTGGTTTAACCAAAATAGAGATCCATCCTCCAAAGCTCTCCCCTTCCTTCCCTGCAGCATGCATTAAATTCCCATATTATTCACTGATCTCCATTCCTGTAGGATTAGAGATCAGGAGAAAGAAAAACTCATAACACTTTACATTAATTTTATAACTCTAAAGGGTTCATTAGAAGATGCAACTACAATGATGAATGTAATGGATTTACCTATAAACAAATAATTCTACATTTCTAGTGCCTTCCAAGGTACAATAATTTTTAAAAATTGCCTTACCAATGTGTTTTTTTCATTGTCTCACCATGGGAATAGCAGAAAGAAAATTATCACTGCTAGTTAATATTGGCAGAGTCTGTGGGTAAAATTTATATTTCCTTTCCCAAAACGTCATCTGTTAATTAATCAAATGTTACCTAATAACACCCTCCCAGCCACGTCACAGCTTTGGCCGGCTGTAAGCTTAGAAAAAAAATAAAACTGTGTTTGGGTGAGAATATTAAAGTGCTACCAAAGCACATCACTTAATTAGGGAGTGAGATTCGGTCTGCTTTGGGGGAGGGGGTCAAATGATGGGGTAAGAAGGGCAGAAATGGGAAAGCAAAGGGTCACGGCCAGACCTGCAGCCAGAAGCTGGCTCCACTGGCCCACACGTTTGCTCCCAGGTCCTGGGGGTTTGCTGCCTCTCTCTGCAGGCCAGATGGATTTTCAGGCTACGGGTGGATAACAGGAGATGTGGTTTCAACAGAGTCTTTCTGGACTAAGGGCAAGACCTTTGGAGACAATTTCTTCATTTGCCAAATAGGTTTTTAAATCCCTGTGGGTGGAGTGAGGGGCTCCAGAGCGTGGCCTCACTGCCCTCAGAGGACTTGCCAAGCGCCTCTTTAAAGTGGTGATGCGTACAAAAAGCTGGAAGAACTCTTAAAATCCATGCAAGTAACTCCTCACAATTCTCTTCCTCTTTCATCCTCAAGGCTTTTGCAGAGAGAGGAAAACCTGGCCAGGCTGCTCTGAAGAGCAGAAATCCCTGCAGGTGAGGGCCCAGGTGGGCTGCTGGTGAGCAGGGCGAGGTGCTGGGCACCGACATGGGGGTTATGGGCAGGTTATGGAACAGCCACTGAGCCTCGGGGACCAGCACATCGCACCTGCAGCGTGTGATGCTGCCAGGGATGTTTGCGTGGGCAACACAGTGGGCTCCAAATGCGAGTGACTTCTCCCTCAGAAAAAAGGAGATGAAAGACTGCCCCTTCCAGCACATTTTCCCCCTTTTTAAAGCCCCTACCCACCTTTGGGAGCTCCCACCCAAGATGAAGGGCAGCAGTGGTGTTTGAGGGGATGCAGGAGTCTTGGCTTCTGTGCATCACTCCCTCAGGGAATGCCCTGCACTGCTTTGAGATTACCATGTGGAAAAAAAATCCCTGCTGGATATGTGGCTTTTGTGGACTTTTCCTTTTTTCTCTCTGAAAAGCAATATGAGGCTCAGTCCTGACAGCCCACTCGGTCTGTAGCTGTTTGAATGAGGCTCTCACAGCCCAGCCCTCAGCTAAGCATCCCTGGCCATGGTGGCCACGAGCAGGGGAAGGTGGCCTGGGGTCTCATGCTGACAAGGGCTCCCTGAAGAAATCCCAGCAAATACCACCAGTATCAGTGTGGGAACAAACTCCTGGGGACGGAACTACCCAACATGAAAACTTCTCGCACCGTCTTCAGTGTCAGTCCACACCATGAAAACACAAACCCTAAGGGATGAAACTTAGTTGCCAAGGCAGGTAGGAAACACAGCTAGCTCTTTTTTTCTTGGAACATAATTTTAGTTGAAATGAGATAGACTTTTTTTTTTTCATTGGATGAAATACCTGTAGCTTTGTCCAGGGTAGGTGTAAACTTGCAAGGCTCCTTCCATGGCCCGGAGAGTTTCTGTTTCCCATACAATGACAACTGAAAATGGAAACTCTATGCAAGGTGACAAAGGCGGAACATGAAATGGCCTCTGCTCAAGTGATGTGGGGTCTAACACTGACCAGGCAAAGACAGGCAGCTGGAGGGTGCGGTGTGAGATAAAGAAATGGGAGGACAGCTCAGGGTTATTCAATAAAAAGTCAGAAATAGACCTTGCTTCTCCCTCCTCCAGCCTGCATGGTTTCAGGACTCAAACTAAGAAAGGCACGAGGCATGTACTTGAATGCCTTTGAGGACCTGCAGGGATCTAAGAGACTTAGATCTAGGTGAATTAAGTGTAACTTAACAGTCAGGCTTTAGAAAAGCAGCACGGGTGCTTCATCCAACAACTCAGTATTTTGCAGTTCTGGGCCACTTTTTTCCTGGTTTGTTAAGCTCATGTTATAAAGACAGAAAGGCATCTGCAGCAGTAACTACAAAGTCCACTTGCAAAGTGGCTCCAACTGCCCTAATTCTTAGCAAAAGCTTATCTTCCATTTGTGCACACAGGCTTTAGCTGGCAGGAGTGAGAAGCCATCCTGCCATACAATGACTGGCCCCAAAACGCTCTGCAAGCACACCTCGGCTGCCTGAGAGGGTTCTCACCTTGGCCAGGGTTTGGTTCTCCATTGCAAAGGTGTCCTTGCCATTCCTACCCCACTTCTCTGGAGGAGGCTTACAGCCAGCCCAGACACACGAATGCACAGAAGGGTCCAGTGGATGCCAGTATTTTTCCAGTGTCATGTTTAAATCCCATTTCAAAGGCACATATCAAAATCAGGAGTGAAAATATTTCTTTTTTTCCCCCAAAGCATAGGGCTAGGCTGCAGACTAAGCCCTCTGTAACAAGATCTGTACTTTATCTAAACAGCAGAGGGCATATTTACTCTAAGACAAGCAGCTCAGCATTTCATAAACACAGTACCTCTTGGTCACCAAGTTAAAATAAAATATCGACACATTTGCACATGCTGGTAGCAGGGTCAGCAGCATGTTCCCTCCTCTCTTACAAAAAAAAAAAATAAAATTAATGATTCTCAGAAAAAATGAAATTAGTTACAGAGAAATTAAGCCAACTCTAATTTGCAGGAAAAGATCTACCACTCATCTCTGACTAGGTCAACTTTTACTTTGAGACTTTTGGGGTGACGAGCTTACACTGTCACCAGCCTTTCGTTCCCCCCAAAAGAAATAAATTAACATGAAAAATTTCTTGATAAAAGGAGCAAATAAGGATTTCACCACACATGGATAGATGCTACCAAAGGGAAAATATAATTTAAAATGGCATCTGATGAAATGTCCCACGGCTTCAGCCTTTTGGCACCCAAGCCTGGATGGGCTCAGCTGCCTTTGAGACTGACGGAGAAGCCACAAGGGACACTGACTCCTGTACATCAGATACCCTCTTGCCCTCATCACATTCCTGCTGCCTTTATGGCCTTAACAGCTTCCATGGCTGAGGCTATGGGATGTCTCTGTACTCCAGGCACCACGTCGTAGCACTCTACCCCTTCCTGCATGTGAAGTGTCACATCTTGCTTTTCCAAAAGCTAAACCACCATGTCTGTGCTGCCAGCTCAGGCTCTGTCACTCCTGGTCTGTGTCAACGATCCCTGGCCACTCAGGACAGCAGCGTTGCCCATGGAGGCTGCCCCAGGGAAACACGGGAAGTTCTCAGGACTGTAATCATTCCCACTGTAATAGCAGGACAGGAAAGGCTTTCTTACCAGTATTGTACAAGATTTTGCCAAGAGAGTATGTTAGATCTACTCTGGAGATGGACAACCTCAAGCAGGGGCTGAAGGCATTTGCCTAAAGAACTTGGGAATTCTTGGCCTGAGCCGAGTATTGACTTAGAGCCAATGCTGTATCCACCAAACTGTTAGTTACTCAACCCCTTGGACTGTGGGGGTGCTAACACAATATTCTTCCCTACAGGATGTTTTCTAGTGCTTATCTTGCTCTAAGTGTCTCTGAGTAGTTCTCAAATGCTAAAATGTCATTAACTGAAAAAAAACAGATTAAGAAGCCCAAAGTACGTACCTTGGCAACAGCCCAGTTCACTAATCTAATTATGGCCCTTCCAGTGACTCAGGGTGGGCCTGGGCTTCATCTCTCCTTTGCACAGCTAAGACACAGGAACAAACACCAGAGGCTCAGTGACCCTCATGTGTCAGCCAGCAGTACTTGTAAGACTGCAGTTGGAG
This sequence comes from Sclerurus mexicanus, assembly GCA_013396755.1. Taxonomy (NCBI): domain Eukaryota; kingdom Metazoa; phylum Chordata; class Aves; order Passeriformes; family Furnariidae; genus Sclerurus; species Sclerurus mexicanus. The sequence goes on along the minus strand of VWZF01005833.1, from coordinate 470,893 downwards.
TCGTGCTGTGCAAAACAAGATGCCTGGAGCCAAGTCGGAACCCTACATGTGAGGTCCATCCCAAAGCCCAGAGGAGCTGTTGCCGGATTCAGTGAGGTTTAGCTCAGTCAGATCTTCAGACTGGAAGAACATTCATTTAGACAGGAGAGGTAGCCCAATGGGATCTGCATAGCTGACTTATGACTCCCTCAGCAATATCGAAATCCAATGGCGCTTTACGACACAGAATTGTAGGACAATTAGTTGTGTCATTTTCCAGGACCCCAGACTTGGGTGTGGATGGTATTTCCTGATTCACAAGGGCATACACCTTATTCCCAGAAGTGGAGTTGCCTGTGCCTGTGCAATTAACTACAGATATGTGGAAAGGGACTCTTCAAACTTCCTTAAATACAGGTTACTCCTATCACTTGCATGGTTACACATGCTCCTTAAGTGCCTGCTCCTACACTCACATATTTAATAGGTGAGTTCGTGCCTCCTGTTTTGTGAAACTACAGCACAAAGCAGAAAGCCAGGGGGGAAAAGCAAACTTCATTTCCATCCTCATGCACTTTCATTGCATATTAATATACAAAGAGAAAAAAAAAACAGTCATCAAGAGACATTATTTCTAGTCAAAGCTCCAATGAATGGCAAGTTCTACAAGGCCAGCATGTCCCTGTGTGGGCAAAAACTCACTAATGGCATTTTAGCTCTTTTAAACAGTCACCTAGAATTTCAGTTTCCTGCTCTCATGATACTTGTTTTCCACATTTCTTCCTGTCTGTGCGTCCCCTTGAAACAAAGGTAAAGTGTTTCAGAAATCTGGAATCTACTGAATGGAATCTATTGTGGTATTCCATAAATAACAAGCAAAGTGAGATCTGAAAGGCCACAGTACCTGTGGGACTTCATGGATACTATGACCAGCTTACCGACTTCTTGCACAGTGAGCAGGCTGGAAGCAAACTGCACCAAGACTTACAGGTAATTAATAGGTCTGCTTTGCATTTAGAGACTGGTCTCTCTGTTCCAGCACTGGGTGCACGTTCACATGCATGATGGGAGGAAGAGGGATGCCAGGGGTGGCAGTCCTATAAGGACAAGCCAGGTGACTTGCCCTGTTATTACCTGGCTGTAATGACAGCTACAGACAACTCCGCCTTAATGACACAGGAAGGGCCTCATGCACCTCTGAGTGTTGATGGTTGGGACACAGCTCTCCTAACAGCACTCCCAGTGCCTGTAAAATCCATCATGAGCCTAGCCAGGTGTGAGGAAAAGGCCTATCCCCTTCTTGGACAATTGGTCATGTTTTCTCCAGCTACCCTGGGAGCTCACCAGTGGCTCTGCTGGGACACAGCACACAGAGCAGGGAAAGGAAAACCAGGTGAGACACTGATGTTCGCTGCACATGCAGGGGTGGAGGGGTAGCACAGCTGCTGAACAGTTATTTAAGCCTAGGACACAAAGCCTAGAACACTGATGAAGCCCTGAACCATGCTCAGGTGGTGGAAATTGTTTGCCTTGCCCCTGTTTTAATGAGAAAAGACTTCAGCTTCCAAGGCTGTAATACAGGCAATTTCTCACAACACATTTGAAAAGGAGAATCAAAACATAATGAAAGGGAGAACAACTGTGGCTCCCAGTAGGTGAACACCTTGGACTTTTACACACCAGACTTCCCCATGGCATCCTTCTAGGGCTTCTTGAGTATTGTATGAGCCTGCCCTCGCTCTGCTCCCTCCAGATGATTTTATTTAGTTTATACTGGGTACCAGCAATCCCTTCCCCCAGTATTTCTTAGTCAGACCAATGAGCTGACCACACATCCTCCAGGCAGCAGTTGTACTAAAACCAGCAGAAAGCATGGGCCATGCTGCTCCTTGAAGGACAGTGTGACCTTAGCAAGTCACCCCCACAACTGTTCTCTTATTTTCTTTCCCTCTGCCATTTTAAACATTTGCTCAGCCCCAGAGAGTTTTGCTCTGAAGCAAATTCGAGCTTTCCAAGCCCTGAGGAACACTGTGGCTCCGGGGGACTGCAGCACAATGGCACTGTCACCTCCAGCCAGTGACATAGGAGATGCAGGATGTGGTTTCTGAGCGTAAATCAAGTCATACACCAAGCACACAGTTACTCCCCCCAAGAGCAGACTGATACCGTAGCTAAGACTTCACATTAATGTCTTTTGATTTAAATAGAAAGGCTTTTATCTCAAACTTTAGAACAGTAGACTCTACCACGGTAAAAACCCAAATCAAACAACCAAAAAGACCCATGTGGAGTATGGTAGAACTAACTAGAAATGCTGACACTGTAAGGAGTCAGATACACCTACTGGCAATTTTAAAACATGTTTTTCCTCCTGTTGAGCAAAGCCAAAACACAGAAATCCTGTGCAAAAAGAACAGTAGTTCTCACCCAACTCTGTACAGCACACCTGTGTCTCAGCCACCTGTTAGTCCACAGGGCAATTTCCAGTGAGTGAAAGCTTGCACAGACTCCAACACAATAACTGGGCACTGCTTTTTAAAAACACATAGACTTCTAGTTATTACCTTTGACTGGCAAAATACTCTGAAAATGCAAACACACTGCTGAGAATAATACAGCTTTAGCAGTAAGGACCATTCAATCTCCAGGACGTCAGTTGGGTCGAAAGCTTTCCTTTAGAACACATCCCAACACAATTAAAACAGAAGCAAGCTTTTAGGTTAACAGCTAAGGTGGCACACCTCAATACACTTCTCCCTCGTTTCGTTTTTTTTTTCCTTCCAGGAGGATGATCAGCTTTCGTTTGCAGGATGTTTATAGTGCAGCCTGGCTAACAGCATCCGGGAGATGTGGCAGGACACAGATATCCCTGTTCTTCAGCGACCTGCCCTGTCATCACCACAAAATCACTGCGTCTCTGAAACATGACCTCGCCTGCTTCAGCAGGAACTTCTTTCAGCCTTGGTACAATGTATAGAAATGCTTGGTGTGGTCACTACACACAGAAAAAAAGTAGATCCTGCCAGATATTGATTGAGGAGAACCAGATATACAACTCCTTATGATTTTAAGCTCCTTCAGGCTCTCTCAACAAGGCTCTCTCAACTCCACTAGAACTGGTGATTTCACACTGGAAACAGCAGAATAATGTACCATAATGTGGGTCCACCTATCTGCATCAGCCTTGCCTGTGATATACGGATACATTCACACAACTGGTTTTACCATTCTCCTTCAGTACCTCGACAGAAATGCAATTTCCCACTCTGCTAGGAGAAAAAAGGAAACATTGTCTTTTCTGATTTTCTAGACAGTTTGAAGTGCTGGTTGTGGTACAACAGCATTTGCTCCAGTGATTTGTAACACAGGCCTGACCAGCAGCTCCGGGCAAAGGATGTTTTTAATACAGAAAGCTGCTACATTTCTTGGAATTGACATCAGTGCATTATTACTGGAGTGTGGTCCCAGGTGGGAAACAGTGAATGAAGGTAGTTCCATGAACCTTCAGCTCAGCAGGAGCTCATTCCTCAGCTTCCTCCACAAAGAAGCCCAAATTCCAGCTCCTGGCAAACCCAGAGTTGTTGCTTTGTGTGACCCACATTGAATTGGCACATATGTCTGCAAGTGATATAGACCCACCAGCTCCCCTTTCAGCAAAGGCATTTCAAAATGGAACATTTTCTTGGGAAAAAAAGTAATCACAAGGATGATTGTCTCTACCTCCATGCTAGTATTGGGGTCAAGGTCATCACACTCTGATTCCTCTGAGCTGTTTGTCTCCTTGTTTGGCAGCATGAAGAGGAAGAAAGAGAACAAGAGATTAGAAAAGAGATTGGTTAGTCAGGGCAGAGCAGCACAGTTGTGAGCAGCACAGAAATGGGTAACAGTAGAAAAATGCTTCTAAAAACATAACAAACAAAAAACAAACCGACAACAAAACAAGGAAAGCAAAGGCAAAGACATGCTTTTGCCAAAGAAGCAGCAGTGATTCTGCAATCTGTCCAGGTAGTAAAAACAAGGAGGAAGCAAGAGGAGGAAGAGCTGTGCCACCATGCTGGAGCAACTGCTTCCCTTGGGCTCAGTCCTTCCTCGGCGCTGCAGGGCGGCTGCGCAGTGGGTGCAGTGGTAGGTTCCTCCCTTTGCACATGCCAGGGCTATTTCACTAGGTTTGTGAGACTGAAAGCCTCCGCAAAGGAAAGCACTTAATCATGGGCTCTCCTGGAGAGGGGTGAATCCAAAGGACATGCTCAAGTGCTTTCCTGAATCAAGGCTGGGCTTTGGTTGTGTCAAAATCACAAGTGTTTGCTTGCCTCTGTTTCCCTCTGGAGGGAAAGCCCCAGATTAGTCCTGAGCAGGCCTCATGGTCGGTTTATAGGGATGGATCCTCTGAGTTGGAGCACAGTAGTCAGGCACCCAGAGCAGAAGATAGAGCTTAACTCCAAAGTTCTCAAACTTTTCCAGACTGGGAGATCTCAGAAAGAGAGAGAGAGAGACGCAGACACACACACACACACACACACACACACACACACACACACACACACACATACACACATACAGACACACACAAGACCCTCTCCTGGCAAGACAGAATCAGCATCTCTGCCCTATCTGTTAACATGAAAAGAAAAAGGTCATTGAGACCATCTCCTTGGACCAAAAACCTTAAGCATCTCAAGGTTGGGAACCCCTTATCCTGAGATGTGGTGAAATATTGGCCTAAAGGAAACTCATCAACTTAAGCAAGGCCATTGGTTCACCCAGTGGCTTTCTCACTGCTGCAGCTGCTCTGACAGAGCTGCAGTTCGGGCTAAATCACAGGTCAGTAAATCACTAGTGTCCCAATTTTTAGCTATTTAACCACATATGTAGTTGGGTTTTTAATGAAGATTACTTACTTGCATGTGGGATGCCAGGAAAAAGAAAACAAAAATCAAAGGCTGCATTTTATCTTGCATGCAAAAATCCTGCTAAAATGGGTACTACAAAAAAAAGAAAAAAAAAATAACTAAAGCTGAAAAATAACTCAACAAAAAACCAAAACCCAAACTCAAAACTGCTGCCCCCTCCCTCTCGCAGGAGAGGATACTACAGGGGGTGGAAAGGATGGGAAGCAGGAGAGCAGCACAGAGCTTTCAGATGGCCTTACTCACTTTAACAGAGACTTTGTTCCCCAGAATATCCTTGGATTTACGTGGCCCATTGGCTTCATTTTTGCCACTGCTCTCCTTTTCCGCCCGCTTTCTCATGCGCAGGGTATGCCATGAACATGACTTCCTGTTGTACCAAAAAACGCAGCAATCAAATGGCAAATCATAGCAGGAACGAAGGATTTGGAAAGGGGAACCAGCATCCACATTTGCAATTACTGCAATTCCCTAGAAGGTGAAAGCCACCAGCAATATGCCTATCTTAATCTCAGCAATGAGAGTTGAAGTTAAAAACCAAAGAGTTCTGCAAAGCAGATGTTGTGCCACATTTGCTATATAAATGCATGGAGCAGGAAAAAAATGTCCATGATGGAAGCACAGGCAACTAGAACGTGGTCATCTGGTTTCAGGGACTTTGTCTTGCATTGTCACAAATAGAAATTTATTTTAACTTTGCTACAGTTAAAAGACAAATTTGGTCCTTGGTCTCATTGGTTAAAAGCAGTCAAACAAATACAAATACAAAAGAATGGTCTTAATAGATAACTCAGTACAGCGAATAAAAAAATTTAAGAAATTCAGGTGTTGCTTGCTACATGTTGCCCAGAACAAAAATAGCTCAATAAATAGGAGCTGCATCATTAACTTTCCAAGAGGTAAGTCATTTCCTAGAATGACAAGTTCTTCTGTGCCTCTCAAGACCAAGAGTTTCCCATTTGGTTTTTCCAATCCAATTAGAGAGGACATCAGTCAGCCCGTGGGTTTTGCCTAGCATCACAGCAGGCACCATTTCCAGTATATTTTTCATCCCTTATTACTGCTCCTATGACCTTACCCTTGGAAAAAAACAATAAAAGACCATGTCACCCTTTGTAAGAGCAATGCTGTGTTGACAACAGAAATTGCATATCAAAGCAGACATAAAAAATTAAGAAAAAACCAAACCAGTTCTGGATATGGATTTCAATCGGTTTAAATAGTGGACAGGTTGGGGGAGGAATTTGGGAAGGGGTATGTTGTCTAAAGCATAAAGCTCTCAAAACAGCAGTGTGATGAGCTGGGATCCAGGTTCAAAGCATCTGCCCACCTTTAAGTCATGCAAATTTGATTTGCATGTTTAAGCCCAATGTTTGGCACATGTCATGTCTACAGTACCTTGACACATTTTACAAAGCAAGTTGTATGTAATCCAAGGATCACCTGTGATGCCAATAAAACGCAGTATGTTAGCAAGGTAGGACTCAAAGGATGCCCCACACAGCCGACGCTCCCCCATGAACACTGGGTCTGATTCCTAAGCGCTTTCTGGTTATACTTCAGCAGCTGATGGGAGCTGTACAATAGCTGAATTAAACAAAAAGCAAATGCTGCCACTGACACAAGACTGAACTGGGTCATGCCGACTGTTTTTGCAACCAGGATTAGTGACTCCAGTGCTCGCAGTTGGCATGGGCAGTCACGTCTGAGCACAAGGAGCACCAGACCACCCTGCATGTCCCAGCCAGGCAATAAGTGCTGACTGATCTTTGGGCGTTTCTGGAGAAGGTCCAAATGAGATGTGCAGAGCAGAGGAAGTTATTCAACACTTCTGGACTGTTAGATTTTCCTTTAAGATATTGTAAGAGTCAAGGACATGGCTGACGGACTCCCTGACCTAACGCTGAATAATACGTGGTGCCAGCACTACTGGACTGACCATGTATTTTGTGTACAGTATTTAACAGAATAACAGTTTTATTATTTAAACTCATCAGTCTGGCAGACTAGGTAGGATTGAAGACAACACCAGCTCCAGGGTTGTTTTTTACCCATAGGACTCCTATTATTCAAGTTTGGTTTTGTTTTCAGGATTGTTTTAGCTGTTTGAGTCTGAAATCATTATGTAAGACTTGAAATCTCACTGCAGTAAGAAAGAGAGAAGTGCAATGTCCGTGTCTTTCAATTTTGCTACACCTTTCTGGCCACAATTCCTCTGACTACAGAATTCAATGCTGAATTTTACTGTACAGCTGCCATGAAATCAAATCTTCACCAGGAGTCTGGTGCCGTGGATGAATCTAAGGACATGTGGTTGCATATTGTGGTTAGAGAGGAACCCGGGAATGGCCGTGACGGATGCGCAAGAGACGTGCTAAGCAATTCCTCTGGCTTAACATGCAATTCCAGGTAGTATTCATTATTGACTGACAGGTAAAGCCATCATTTCTCTTAACTGAAACGGCAGCAGAGATCAAGTTATTACTTTTAGTGAATCTGTCACAAAACTTTTCCTCGTGTTCAATTCTGCGCCTCGAGGTCCTTGTGTAAGGTAACACAGTTTGTAGCATACTTCATGCATTACCACCTAGTCATTTTAGATGTTAAAAGAAATCAACAGGTATTACTGAAAAGAGGGTTGTACCTTCTGTATTTAATACCAAAAACCACTTTCTTGCATTAGTCATTTCAGACTGACAAGTTTCTAAAAATCAGAAAAGAAAAATATATATCCACACATTTGTTAAATAAGCAACAAAATATTATAAACAAAATTAAAAAACAAAGCAAAACAAAACAAAAAAAAAAGGGTCAACTAGTTCTTTTACCTCATTAAAACATGCTCATGGTGAAAATTTATTTTACATATTTAAAATAGTACATTTAAAATTAGTTACATTACAGGTACAATGATGAACATTGCGACTATCCATTATATTGCACAACCTGACTTCATCAATATGTTTGTTTCTTTTCTTTTTTTTTCTTTTTTTTTTCTTTTTTTTTTTTTTAAATAGTGCAAAATACTTTGTACAGGAATGTACTTGGACGGGGGACTTGCAAACCAAAAAATATATTACAAAAGTTACTGCAAACAAAACAAAACAAAAAAAACCCAAAACAAAATAATAAAAAATAAAAGATACAAGCTGTACAAGGAAATTGCCACAGACAACAAAATCTCTCCTCCTTGAGAAGCGAACCTCAGTCCAACACGGGGCTTGGATTTTTTTGTGTGGTGCTTTGTTTTTGGTTTTTTTTTTTTTGCTAGATGCTGTTATAACCAATATATAGATTAGTAACTTAATACAACATAAATATCAGTCCGGTCCAAGCAGGTCCATGTCGGTGTGAAATGGTATCACGCAAAGCATATCTTTAACCGTCTATGGTTTTATTTCTCTCCAAAGTATAAACAAAACCCCACAAAATGAAAATAAGCAAAACCCGAGCTATCCACCGTGGCTGCCCGACGTTGCGGATTGACCACTCAGCTTGTTCCAATGGCACTGTAGACAAAAATCAGCAGAAATTCCCTACCATTTGGGTTTGTTTATTTTTATTTATTATTTTTTTTCCTCGAAAAATCCACACAGTGCTCCCAGCGAAGCCAACATGGCACTTACTTGATGCTTCCGTCGCTATTATCTGTGGTGGATTTAGTGAGGGGAGCCAAGATATTGCCAGGGATCCATCCTTCAGCAGCCGGAGAGCGGTCGTTTGCGGGCTGGTACACCAGGAACATGTTCTGCTGGTTGATAGCAAGGATCTGAACCACCTCTCCTTGATTCACACAGATCTCATCCTCCTTCAGTGCATAGTAATCTTTAATCACCACCATGGAAGAGGTCCCATTGCACCCTCCCAAATCAGGCTGTGAAAACGGACACAATAGAAACCGGTGAGGCGCTGAGGAACCTGTGTTTTCCAGCAGCAATCCCAATACTTCCTTTCCAGCCTAACCGTACCAGGAAAAAAGGCACAGAACACTTGCAGTTCACATTGGCAGAAAAGGATTTTAAGGATCTGAAAGGTAGCAGTAATCTGATACAAACCAAGCTCCTATTCCACATCAGATTTCACAGCTGCTAGCGACGGTGCCCCGTGTGCTCTCGTTTGTTGGGTGTTACAGATGAACGGCCTGTGCTGAGCCAAAGTGGGGGAAAGACCAACGAAGGCTCAACGTTAGAAGTTGAATGAACACTCACAACTTAAATATAGGTCATATTGAGAGTGGCTTTGGTCAACCTCAGTCAGAAGCAAGGTCCAAACATTGCTGGTGGCTACTGACTCTTTAGTGGTTTGTGTGCAGGGGACATGCACCCAAATTATAACCTTCAGCTGGCACCCTGAGAGCTGCTATGTGGGAAGAGGTCTAAACTCTTCTATATCAGCAGAGTAGACCTCTTCAGGAACAGGTGGGTAATGGATATTACAGAAGCCTGAATATTGCTGCTGCCAGTACTGCAAATGGATATATAGTTCACCAGATCTGCAAGCACAGTACCCTGAAAAACACTGGGATCAGTGCTCCAGGGTCAGGCTCTGTCTTTATTTCCCAGCTGAAGTGCCATCCATCTGGATGCCAGAGCTTTTGCAGTCTCTGTTTAATCCCAAGTCACATTTTACACCACTGCTTCAGTATGTTGATTCCTGTTGACCTGGTTAGCTGACAGTTAGAGCTAACCTCCTGGATCATCTACAGTATAAGAAATTGGCTGTGAGATCACGTTTTATCAGATGAGCTCAGTACCTTGCTTTGTTCATACTTGTCTCCAGGCTGTGAGTGTTCATACCCTGTGCTGCCGTTGGAGGTAGATATCTTCAGGGGTGGGAGAGAGGGGTTACGGCTTGTAGCCTTCAAAGGCTTCTCAGACCCCACTGGAATAGAGGAGTGGGGTCTGCTGTTGGGCTGAGGGACCCTCCCGGCCTGGGGCCTCAGCACGGCTGAGCTGCTCTCCTTGCGCTGGTACTCTATGGGCGACTGCAGCGCTGCAAGGGAGGAAGAGGATTAGCCACATGCCTTCGATGACCTTGCAAAGGGCTGCAAAGCATGCGTGGGGTGACTCAAACAATAGACACGTAACCTGCAACCTGAACACCGACAGGAGATGCCTCCCATGGAAGCAGACGGTGTGTTCATGGCTAGACAAGACACAAGCATGTCCCACCGTGCTGTGCATGAACTGAACACAGCACTCCATGCTGCTGCGGAGAACAGCTTCTCTAACCCAACACAGTGGGATAAAATATACATAATTGCTTTAATTTTCTTTGAAATCGCACAAATTAATCACATCCTCCAGTCAAAATAAATGAAAGCCTGAATAAGAGATGCACAGTGCAGTTACAGTGAATTTTGCTAACACCAGAAAATACAGGCCAAGAGCCCTAAGTCTCATCTGCATATTCCCAAGAGAGTGTGATGACTAAATACTCTTCAGACATGATGAACTGCAACTTGGCTCTCAATGTGCTTTTTATGTTAACCACTTCAGTTCAAGGAAACTGCTGGAACTGTCCAGCAAGTGAGGAAGTATAGATGGCACCAAGACATTAACCCCATCAGTTCAGGCCTCTCCAGAAAACACCCAACAGGCAACACTAAACAGCTTCAAAAGCCTTAAAAAAAAAAAAAAAAAAAGTCTGGTGGTGAGAATGTACATTTCATAGTCATGAAGAGAGCTTACACTGGAAAACAGAAGGATATAAAATTCCAGATTGTAAAGAAATAAATTGCTTGTTATGTTTGGAGGAGAAGGGATCAGGGCTGGGAAAGGAACAGATTTGCTGGACTCGGACTACCACCCCCAGACCTATGGGTTTGGCTTCTTGCATGTCATGTGGCTTTAATGGATGATTTATAGTCAATTAATACTGTGTACATGCACCAGACTAAACCTACTGGAATGCAGGGAGACTAGTCTAGCAAGAGGCAGACAGAGGACATAATGTCACAGCATCAGCCCCACCAGGGAACCACAACAGAAGGAACTTCTTTCCCAACAAGACAAAAAGGAAAGAAAAACAGAAAAGCTCAGCACCACACAGCATACTCTCTAGCATTCCCCTTCCGGAGAAAGGCAGGACAACTCCAAAAAGAAATCACTTCATACTGAAGAACAAAAGACTGAAAAAAATATCAAGGAGGATGCCAGATCACCATTTTCTTCACGAGGACACAAACACAGATCTGTGGCAATGTGGACAATTACTTGGCTCCAAAACCTACGTGGTGACCCTTGTCACAAAGGCAGATTGTATCTCTGCCACGGTGACTGGCAGTTTCACTTGCTTCCCTCAGCTGCAGCTGGGAATGGTTTGGCCCTGCTGAAATCAGCCACAGAGGGCAAGGAAGCTTAGGGAGAACTTTGACAATGATTTTGACAGTGACATTTTTCTGTTGTATACAGTAGGTTTGGCTGCAAGGTCTTTAGTAGTCAGATGTGAATGAATATTTATCAATCTATCTTGAACAGTCTATTCTACTCAGTGCTTTTAAAGGGTATTTAGTTGAGCGTCCGCTTGCGACTACTAATTCCACCATTAACTATCACAGGCATGCCTGGCTTCCAGCCCCTGTCAAACATCTGTTAGTATTCTTAGAAGCTTCTGGCAAAATCAGTGTCTAAGTACCTGCATTTTCCCTCTCTCTCTCAACTTCCCCCTCCCTGAAACTGATTAAAAAAGAGGTACAGATGAATGGTATTTTCATTATGAAATATATCCATCAGTGACATATTTTCTTTACAGTTTGCTTCTCAAAGCAAAATGAAGGAACAGTCACAATAACCAATCATTTTGTGCACAGACTGTTTCTCAAGCTTAGAAGCTTTTGCTTTCCCAAGGAAAAAATATGAAAAACTTGAATGTTAAAGTGTAATGCCACTGAATTTTATATTTATGAACTGTGGATGCTTTGAACGCAGCCTCACACTCTTGAGGACTTCCCTGTCGAAGAGAGAAAATCAGAGACAGCTTGGACAAGAACTCACAGGGAATATTTTGTTATTAAGTTTACGCAGCATTGGCTCAGTGTGGATATGATTTTAAAGACAGAAAACATCTGCTTTAATGAAATGCAAAGCTAAAGAACGTATTTAAAGATTAGTCAGCCTCAATAAGATTACATTCTGAAAGCCACTTAAAATGTTCTGGCCTGCACAAGCTCTACTGGATACAATACAATTTTCTTGGCTTTTATTTATAGGTTTAAGGTAAATCTTTAAGCTTATGTTTTAATATAAATCTATTTCTACTTTTAGCTTTAGAGATAGTGACGATTATGTTCCTAACCCATCAAATTGCTTGCTGGCCTCACAGAAGACAGGCCAAATAGGGGATATGAAGATGCTTCAGTAGAAAAAGGGTCTCACAGGGCAGTAAGTCCTGGAAGGATCAGTGAATATATCAAAAATAAAAAACGCCAAGCAATAAAGACGTGGAAGTGACAGAAAACCCCTGCAGCAGTGCCTCAGAGTTCTCACAAGGCTTTTAAAAAAATTCTGTAGCTAACTATTAGTGGAACTTATTTCTATTCCAATCATTCCTCATTCAAAGCCAACTGCACTGACATAAAACCATCAAGGTTTCGATACCAGCTGGTCAAACTGGAGAACTCAAGACTGCCCACCCCACTGGTGTGCTTAAGGAATCATTTTACACTGGCTCTATGAGGCCCTCTCTGCTCTGAGTCACGAGAACCCAATGCCAAACTGTGGTATCGTGGGTGAATCTTTATTTCCCTTCTCAGCTCAGCCACAGCTTCTGAACTGTCACAAACAACTTTTGCATGTAACCCCTTCCAGTTACCTTTCGAAAAGTAAAATTAAGCTGAATTAAAATTTTAAAAACCTACGTGTTGAAGAAAAAGGAACCTTTGCTTTGATGTGAGCTGAAAGAGCCTCTTCCAATTTTGCAACAAAAAACGCACAAAACCAAACACTAAAACATGAAAATCAAAAAATCTAACAGATTGTGCCAAGCCAAAACATTTTGATTCAAGCAAATAAGTTTAAATATGGAACATGTTTAAAGCTATTAAATACAGAACTCTAATATCAGCTGCACACAAAAAAAAAAAAAAGCTGTTTTGAAATGAATAGTGCAAAGCAATTTTGGATGCATCCAAAGTAATGATTCCCACTTCATTGCTTCCAAACAAACAAAAGAGAAAGTATTTTTAGATTCTTTCTCTAGTTCTGTTTCCTTCTCTTTCTCTCATCCATTCAAGATCAAGAGGCTAAAACTGCTAGCTGACTTCGATTCCTCTGTATTTTCAAAACACACACTTCCACTGATCGTGTGTATGTTTGGTTCTTTTGGGAACACAGCTTGAATTTGAACTGTTATTTCAAACCACCCCAAATCTATTCCTAAAGCAAAGCTGACACTTTGGAAAGGCCCCTATTCATGCACAGCTCCCATGGTTCCTAGGAGAAACAAGCCCCTTGCTCTTGTTTCCTTGCCCTGTTTGTTGTTTTTTTCCCCCTAATTAAAAGCAGCTGCTGCCCTGCAGAGCTGGGACCTTTAGGGGGTGGGTGGTGAGGCAGCCTTCATCCCACCTCACATCCTCAGCTTGCAGCAAATGGTGCTGTTTAGTACAAGGTTCTTGGGGATTGGCTTTCCTCTGAGTAACTGGGAGATACTGTGTAGATACAATGACAACCTGGCTTCAACAAGGTCTTGGGATGGGATCAGATTTAAAATCTTCCTGTAGCATGGAAAGCACCAGCCCATACAGCCCTGCAAACACCAGCACTATTAGAGGGTCTTGCACAAATGTACCACCCACAGAAGGACCTGAGACCTAAACATGAACCTGACTGATGCATGTAGGGAAGGGCACAGGGACCAGCCCCTGTTGAAGGACAGAGCCAGGCGGCTGCCAAAGCCAGTCCAGGTGATGCTGCTAAGGAAGCCAGGTCAGAATGACCTGTGGTCTTTAATGGGGCTCCAGCAGCTTCTCAGGGTGGGCTTCAGGGCCACACAGCAGTTCAGATCAGGCCTGCCCGTCCCTTCTCCCATTCTCATCTTTCCACCAGGCAGTCCTGGCATACGGGACAGAGACCTCTGTAGAGTGGCATCAAGGTGGTCTCTTTGCAAAGACCAGCTGTAAATTATTGCTCTTTCCCATTTACTCTGTGGATAGCACTTGACGCGGTGCTTAATGACAGGTAGACTGGGCTAGAGTGTTCTCCTTGGGAATTTTCATTACGAAAAGAAGTTGCTGAATGTTTTTCTCATAGAGGAAACCAAGACACAGAGATTCTAAATCCCATTGAGTGTCATGGTTTGGGAAACAAAGCAAAGACCACATACGTACCATTTAGGAAATCTCTTTGTGTATCCAGGACCTGGTTGATGTCCTGTACCCAAGCTTGTTGAATTTCTGGATTAGCTGCCTGCAAAATTACTCTCTCTGATGTTTCCCGGCTCATTAGAGCAAACTTGCAGGGATCATTGTCCACATTTTCTTCAATGATAAGGTAGTTCATCTGAAATGAGCCAAGGTAAGCATGTTACACAGACCACGAGTTAATATTACCCACAAATCAAAACTGTTGTGAAATGTTCCTAATTGAGTCCAATGACAAACTGTCAGATCACAATCAGTAGAATTTGCCTTACACAGATTTACCCAGATAAATCTAAATATTAAGTATGATGTTTAATAAAGCTCTGACAGACGTGCCAGACATCCACCTGCCTTGTCTTGAATTGCAACTTCTATTTTAAGGTAACAAAGACCTGACTGATGTTCTAAAACTTTGCTGTAACCCATAAATAGAGCAAAAATGTTCCTATTAATGTGGTAATAAAGTCTATCTTTTCTCCAATTTAAATGTGTTTACATTTCTTATCCTCTGATAAGAAAATAAGAGTATTTTAAAAATGGAATAGACTGTGCAGAGGGATATAAGATAAAAAAGAGAAATTTTCCCCCTGATGGTCTAACAGATCTTTTTTCTAGAGATTAGAGGTATCTGACTGCAGCCACTTCACTTGACTGTAGTCACAGATGCTCTTTCTGGAAAACACATGGATAGCAATTTTGGCTGCTGTCTTGCCCTTGTGGGGCTTCTGTTTTAAGTGTACTCGTAATTAGCTTTTCCTGAGATACTTAGGACAGTAAACAAAACCAGGTTGGCATAGCCTCTCAAAAAAAGAAAAAAAATAGAGAGGGAGAGGTCTCATGTCAAACACAGAGAGTTCTGAAGACTAAGGCAGTAACATTCCTCTAGAAGCCTATCTCCACCTGCTCTGAGTGTCTGTCAAGGTATGGAAAGATCCACTACACATCAGAATACCATCCAGCATTCAAACTGCAAGATGGAATTAACCTCTTCCTTTGCTTCAGGGTGTCCCTGTGAAGTTAGAGGGACATGGAGGAACTCCCTGGCATGGGGATAAGGGAAGGAACAGGCAGTGAGCCTGGACAGTGGTGTTCCTTTTGGTCTGAGCTCTTTCTGCTCTGGCTGATAGCCAAAGCAAGTCACTCCTGTTAAGACTCCAGGAAAATGACGTGTAGGTCAGAGTTTCAAACCTATTTGTGTCTCAGGGAGATGTATTGGCCAAAGCTCCCGCTTAGGTATTTTGAGAGTCTGAAAAGCACCCAACTGAAAAGTATCCCAGAAGGGATGTGCTGTTTCTCAATGCTGATTGCCTCACTGCATAAAAAAAGAGTTCATCACTAATGTAGGACATCATGCAGAAGCTTGTCACAGTTGGACTGTGACAGACCTTGGAGAACAATATTTGGGAGTCTCATCTCCCTGACAGATCAGAACGGCTGCATTTGAAGTCATTTGCACTTTTTACTTTAACAGAGAGACCTCGGTGCTCAGCAGCGGCTGCGGCGCAGAGGAAAGAAATGGGATCTGCGGTGCTGGCTCAGGTGGAGGCTCCGCTGCGAGGTGGGGATGCCCAGAGCCCACGGAGGCAGGGAATGGTCCTGCCACAGGGAGCGGTCCTGCCGCACCGTGAGCCACAGCTCGTCTGTGGGGAAGCGCGAGAGACACGCAAAAGCGGCGCGAAGCTGAAGTGGGGCTGGGAGAGCGTGAGAGGTGTGAGAGCCGCCAGCACGGGGACCGCGCGCCACGGTGGGGGAGATGCACATGGAGCCACCGGGGATCCTACGCTTGCCGTAGGCACCCAACGGGAGAACGAGCCCTTTGCCAAATGGAAGAAAAGGGACCGGAAAATTATCACACAAAAATGTTAAACTCAGGCGGTGGGAACAGCATTCCTTTCGTAGGCTGTTTAACTAGAAAAGCAACTCATACCCTTGAGGCAAGCTAATTTTATTGACATTAGGAGAGATTTATTTTTCTCTCTTTATCTACAATATACAATTCAGGAATTGTTTCCTGCAGATAAAAGCCTCATTGTTACACATACAATAAACTGAAGTAAAAATGATTCATGCTATTTCCATCTCCAACTTTAATAATTATTTAAATCAGCAAAAAAGATAAAATCAAAGCTGATCATCTAAATCAAGATGACTGTTTATTTGTACACATTAGGTTTTTCCTTTATAGTCTGCTTTTTGGTTGGAAACTATAAAATATACTGAATTGCAAATGGATGCAGGCTTTTCAGTAAATGCTGTAGTTTCTGTCAGCCCAGACGATGCCCTCATTTTAGTAAATATGCTGTTTGTCACAGATTTGTTTAGCTATACATGGTTAATACGCATCATTTCACCTGATATTGTTCTCTTCTATTTCATATTAATATACCATTTAAAATGTAGAGCAAATATAATCTGGGATTGTGTGGGAGCATTCTCTCACATCTCTTTTAACCTGTATCTTTGAAAAGGAAATCAATTCCAGACTTGTTTCTCAGCTTTGAAAGATCAAGAAATTCATATGAACCAGTGATTTTGCTCTTTCTGCAGGCACAACAATGGATGCTCTACCAGGAGATGTGCAGCATCCATGCACCCTCACTTACCGTTTCAGAGGTTAACTTTGTTAAACAAGCATAAATCCCCTTAAACAAACAAAGTATTTTTCCGGTTACTTTCAGTTTTTACTTTCAGTCCCAGCCCCATAATCTGGACAGATTATTTAAAACTGAAATTAATTTCTTATAACTTTTTTTTATAGTTTAGCTGGTTTTATAATTCCTCATAGCTGTACTTTTAGAACTATGTGTGGGTTTGTTTTTGAAAAGTTCTTGCAACATTCCCATTTGTACTAACAGCCCTCCCCTGTATTAGGGAAGAGTATTTCCAGTAATGTCACATAAAGGCTTAGTATTGACTTACAGTTTGGCCTAAGAAGACTGCTCTGGAGACTGTACCTTCCCCTATCTTTTATGATCATGCTTAGAAGTGATTATTGCATACTTCCTTTGACTACTGCAAGCTTTGTAGCAGTATTTATTAACTCAGAGTTCTGAATGACGGAGGACCATCCCTGGCTGTGTTCCTTGTAAAAATTACCCATCAAATTTAGACACCCAGTGGTTTATTGTCAGTCTTAAATGGCTTCTGTTCCACTGAAGGGATGCAAATATTTTCTGCACATCATTGTCCACATATGACAGGATGGACCGGTCTCATAGCATAAAAAACTGGGAAGATTTCCTCACAGGACCATCAAAACAGAATATGCCACTCCCTCTCCATTTCTTACCTTTATGCTTTTCTTGAACATGTAGCCTGGCGTTAGAGATCCTTTCCTAAGGAGTTCACTGAAGATAACTATTTGCTCAAAGAGAAACACCCTACGCTCCTTCGGTCGAGACTGAACTCCGGAATCCTGCTCCGTCACGTAGAAGGTGTCCTGCTGCAGCAGCTTGCCTTGAGCTGTCAGTTTGCCCTGAGAAGCACACAAGGTACCAATATTACAAACCTCGACCCACCATGATCCCACAAAGACAATCTGCTATGTTTCATGCAGTCTAAGTTTCCCAGGCAGCACCACATTTAGGTGAGACATATCCCCTCCAAGCAGGAATCTTGTAAATCGTGACCTTGGTTTCAGAAAAATAATACAGGTTTTCTTTGCTCTCGTTACCGCTGGTTGTGCATACAAAACCAAGAGCAAGAGGTCTCAAGCAGACTGCTCCGTGTACTTCATTTCAATCACTGTTCCCATTACGTAGTTTGTTCCTGTAGTGCCTCGTTCCCTCTAGTCATGAGCTCTCCATCACCACCTAAGCCACAACACCTCTCAAGGTGCAAAAACCCAGGACCTACCTGTTTGTAGGAATGCTACAGTGCATAAGACAGTAAGACAAATCTTACTTCATTTTAGAGATAAGAGATCTCACCGAAGCCTACACTGGCTTAGTTGCAAACCACAAGCTGTAACCTGTGGGGTTGTAACTCACAAGTCCCCTCCTAGATGTTGCCAAACTCAGTGGGAGCTGATAACTAACATATTAGTGCCAGGTGACCTTACTAATAGGCAGAGCAGGCTGGTTCATCACTTTTTTTGCTCTGACAATAGATATAAGAAGTCCATAGAAAGATAAAATAATTTTCCTTGCTTAATTATTAATAGAATGCAAATACATACCTCAAAGCCTTGGAGGCGACCCAGGTTCATCATATCATTACAACGTTTTGGTACAAGGCACATTAATTCAACTGCTTTCTGTTAAGGAAACAGAATGTTGCATTACTACAAGAGACTCAGAGGGTTCCTAAAGGCACAATCAAATAATGAAGTTCAATAGCGCGATTGTTGCTGGCAGTTATTCATGGCAAGGCCTTCAGGCACTGCAAATGCGTGGTAATGCCTAAAAAGAGGACTGTGCACCTAAAATGTAGGACCCTGCCATCATCTTTGAATTTTTATTTAAGCTATGAGAACCACCACATTTAGAATGCAAGCAGGATCTTCAACTATTGTCAAAGGAACACTGGGGTTTTCATTCCTCCATAAAAAGTGCCATTAGCACTATTGTCCAGGACATGAAAACGTACCTCTATATCGGAGCACTCCAGACCAGCTTTTTCACTGTACCTCAGGAAGTCCTGGAGAAAGCAGAGAGGTTTGCATTAAGGCACTTCAAAAAGACAGAACAAAAGGGGCCAGTTTGAAAAGGAAAAAGCATATTCAACATGTCATTTTCTGAGAAGAAATTTGCTAATATTAATAAATTCATCTTCAGAGACTGCTGAATGTCATAACCACTTTAGAGATAGGGAAAAGGGTTGTGGGTGGTTGCTGAAAACACCACATAAAAAAAGACAAAGCTGGGATTAGCCCTTGGGAATGCTGACTTGGTCCCTGTCTTAAGCCACAAGACCACACACACATGAAGGTTTTTCTTTTCCTCTTGGCATTTCAGGGAACACACTGCTGTCTGTTTGCCAGTGTGCAATTACCAAACCCTGGGTGATGGCAGCCTGCTTGAGGCTCTTTCAAAAAAGAGAAGAAACCAGCTCAGAGCTCCGGTGCTGCTGGAGATTACAGGGTAGGGTTAAGACAAGCCTGATTTTAGGTATTAGCTTGAGACCCCTTGGGATGAATTTTCAGAAATGGTGAGTAATTGGCACTGTGGATAAGTCAGCATAAGCCAGAGTGGTCAGGCTCCTTGGGGGGAAAATTGTGGTGAGCTCCCCAAATTTTAATATCCAAATATTCTGGAAATAAGTTTCTCAGGCGAATTTGAAGAGAGCTATTCAGAAATGGAGGCTATAGCACTTACTAAAACCATACCATTCAGCACCAAAGACAGACTTTATTAACACACTTACGTATCTTTGCTTCAATTAAAAAAAAAAAAAATTGAAAATTTGCTCTTAAACCTCAGAGGAAGAAAATCCCTGTTTGAAGTTTACTCATCTGTAAAAAAATCCCAAAAGAAAATCTAAAAAATAAAATCTGTTTACTATCCTGAATTACAAACAACTCGCACAGATGTGGCCCTCCTGCTCTCTGGACATTTTCCATGGGCCTCTGTCATTGCATGCCCAGAGAGCAGATTCCTTTTTCCTCTTAATTTGATGAATTTATTCCTGTTAAGCTGAAGGCTGATTTAAAATATCAGCATCTAGGGCAACACGCAGCCTATAGTTTAGTCCAAACTGTATCTTTCCACTCACCTTGAGAAGAAGTTGATATTTAGTTATTCTCTGAATGGGTTTGATCAGAAAGTCACTGATGGTTAGCCGTTGGCTTATTTCCTGTTGAACCTCCTGAAAATTGAGGATTAAAAACAATTGCAAACAATCACAGAGTAAGACAGAGAACACGATAAAATGTCTCAGCAGAGACTTATTTCCATAGAAAGTCGGTCTGTTCTTAATCTTTTGTTTGCAAGAGAGAATTTCTGAGGATTTAAAAATCTGGCATATCCTATTCAGGCAAGGCCTGGGTAAAAGTCGTGTCCGAGCTGGAAGGCATTGGAAAGCACGGGATCCCAACTGACCGAGCAGGACTGCAGGGTCTGAAGATCACTCTTTCCACTGCAGCCCCATTAGCTCACAAGTAAGTCCTGCAAAGCATGCCTCATGTCCTGGGGTAAAAGGAAACATCCTTCCCTTGTTAAACAAGCTTCTTTCACGTTATTATCTAAAAGTGTCTAGTCCCAAAGACTTTGTGAAATAGACCAAATTACTGGGAATTTATGAGAGGCACCACCCAGCTCCAAGAGCTTTTACCTCCTCCCCTGTTTATAGACTACTGAGTAAAAAGTCCTACTTTATTTGGGACAGAAATTAGTGCAGGGCCACTCTAAGGGCCACACACAGCTAGTACTGAATTAAACATTAGGAATGAATAATATTAGAATTTGAAATCAATTAAAATAACATTTTCTTCCTATAGCAGAGACTTTAGCAGCATATGCAGTATCACAGTCTTGTAGAGTTTGCTGTAGACAAACCCCAGGGGTTACAGAATGGTCCCCTTGACCGGGACTCCCAGCTGAAAGCAGTAGCAATGTGTAATGAGCCGTGCTTACCTCAAAGTATGTTTCATACTCAGCTACTATATATTCAGATCGTGGCTTGTTTTGGCAATATACCACATACATGTGCAATCGGCGCTCCTGTGAAGGCAAGAGGCACAGCAGCCTGGTGAGATATTGGCTACTGTTCTGTTATTAAAGGGTGCCAGAGAGCTGCTATGACATTCTGCTCCGTCTTCCTTATTTTTGGTTTAACCAACGATTTAGTTTGTGGTTCTGTTCTCTACTTCTGCACTGTGAGCAAGGGGAGGTTTCCACGGGGTAGCCAGTGAGAGATGCCATAGCTACACCGACAGGTCTGAAATCTGCTGTAGAGCTGTGTTCTGCCTAATATCACACGAACACGCAAATTGTGGCAGTTGGCAAATACCTACTGTAACTGTATTGTGGCAGATGTCCTTGGCCACATCAATTTTTTCCCCCAAAATAAGTTGCCTGCAAGAAGGCAGTTAACTAATGCTTTAGTGCAATTCAGCTGCTCACTCGAAAACACGTAACTAAAGGGATACTTTATGTTTAAATTAAGTTTAGGCATGTAAAAGTAGAGTCTACGCAAACTGTTTTTGGAAAGAAGTCATCGCACCCTAAATGACAATTGTACTAGATTTAGGTAACAAAATAAGACTTACATGCTTAATAAAAAGCTGTGCTAAACGGTCAGGTTCTTGAAGACATTTTTCCAGTTCAACCAGGAAAAAGCTGAAAGAAAGGGTATCAGCATTTCAGAGTACTTCTTTAGGTCATCCCAGCAGCAAATTAGTCATCCTTCAGATATGTCAGTGCAATTTTAGCTACAGTATTCAATAATAAATGAAAAGGTAAGCCTGGCTCCAGCCCTTAATGGTGGGATTTCTAAAGCATTAGATGAGAGCTGTGAAATGTGGAGGTCTTGCCTTGCAAACTGTCTGCTCTTCTGCACTATTACAGTGGTTTCAATTTTCAGAAAGCACCAACTACTAATTGTAAGCTCTCCTTTACTGAGAACTCCCAAAGTAAAATCTTTCCATACACCAAAATGCTTGTGAAAACTCAACTGAAGCTTTACCAGAAGTTCTCAGTTGCATAAGCAGATTTGGAGTACCAGTCAATGTGAAAGAGATGCAGAAGTTTCCACTTGAATGAACAAATCAACATGCTTTGCTGGTGGAGTTACACTATGTTCTGTTTGTCACTGGTTTTAATTTCATAATAAATCACAATATGTAATTCATAAACACCATCTCCATCTTGACCTGCAGCTTTGGGGAGGTCATTCATTCCAGCTCAAATGCCCTTACCAAGAACACACTGGGATGCCTAAAAGTGAGGTAAAATCATCTAGAAACTTCAGAAATATTGCTAGATTTTTCTACCTGGCAGGCAAATCCTGACAATCTTCCTACATGTGAACTTACTCTTTTTCACTTCAGGATTTCTGTCTCAAATGCCTCCACGGATTTGCTACAGTAGCCAGATTTGGTGAGAGGACATGCCTGCAATGGTCTGGTCCCAAGAAATCCCAGAACCTCAAAAAAGGATGCACACTGGACAGCTGTCGCAACTAAAAATCCCCATTGCTACCATTAGATACAGCTGCTTCCATAACTCAATCCTCTATAAATGTTACATTCATCTGCATTTAAATAGACTTCTTGACCCAGATATGCAGAACTAAAAATAGGGAATCCTTTCCTATGTGTTACAGAAAACTCCTCTCATCACACTTAAACAAGGCATGGCTCTGGTAAAAACACTCCATTGTGGGTATCAACTTAATATATGGTGAAGCTTTTCCTGACATTTTTTAGTTTGTGCTCACAAGGTCATCCATCAGAACATAAGGACAGGCCCAGGCTATGAGCTAAGTGCCCATGGGACACATGACAGACGCACTGTGCCTTCTGGGTGAGGGACATGTCCAGAGCTGTCCAGCCCAGTGCCCACTGCTCAAGTTTGCACATGCATCCTCCAATTCTAGTTAGTTGGAGCTGTAGAGTACTTCAGAGTGGCAGAGTTTTTTCACTGGGAAAAATGATTTCATGTAAGATTGATGCTTTGCATCATGCAGTTGTGCTGGTTTTGGCTGGGTAGACAAAGCTCTATGTTGGGATTTAGTGTATTATGAAACTGTGCCTAAAAGCACATGAATCAGAACATGTTCTCAGGATTCAAGGTAACCATGACTTGTGATGTTCTTAAGCAGCACTTACGAACTAAGAGACCATTAAAAGTGAGGCCAGGACCTTTGGAAGTTCAGCCCTGAATGATCTGCTGATGTTCAATTAAAAGCAGCTTAGACATACAGAGACCATACAGCCCGATCCTTTATGAACAGTGGTTAGAAAGGTGATTAAAAATTAACTAAACCGAAAACTTACTCTTTGTGCCAGTCATAGATCTGGTGAATATTGCCAAATACGATCTTGTCTTTCCCTTTCATATCTTCAGAAACTCCTTTTTCTTCCATCCTCTTCATGAAGCCCTTTAGGATTAAGGATCAGTGATTAGCATGCTTGAAATGTCTTTCGTACAATTTAAAATCAGAAACCCAACTAGATACTTTAAATTACACAGTTTCCTTAAAAGAAAAGTTCAAAGGATTTGTTTAGACTATCTACATGACTTACACAAACCATCATTAGATATAATTGAAATGACAAGTGCAAATGTAAGATAAAAGTTAAACAAAGTAGTTTATCAAGCTCTTGGCTTCTCTAGTGAGAGGAAGAAGTCAGACTGTAGAGAGTTCTTCCATTCATCACCACGAGTATTTTGTGGGAGCACAAAGCCAAGCAGCAAGTTTAAAGAGTCACATGAACAGGATTTTTCACACCTCCTGGGAGTTTATTTGCAAGCCTTTGGAGCACTGCAGCCCTGACAGATTTGTCAGTGGTGCGTGATGTAAACAGAACATAACAGAAAGGTCTTCAAGTTCAGAAGCTGTCGAAAATCAGATCGGCTGATAATTCTCCTTGGACTAGTGAATGCCACTAGTGAATCACATGCCTCCAGTTCTGAGTCCTTGCTGGGAAAAAAACTGGACCCTGCAAGTGAGTTGAATTTGGCAGGTGATCCCTAAGGAACTTCACAAGCTGAAGCTTAAAAAAAACCCAACAACACAAGACCTTTTTTAACAGAAAAAACCCCAAACTCTAGTTTATCTCAGGCTTTTTTGCAAAACAATAATCCGTGGGCCACACAGGCACCTCAACACAGATCCAAGCCCAGCTTCTAAAAATGGACTCAGACACAGGACATTAGTTAAGGTGCAAACTCAAGTAAAGCCTGTGTTACCATTACTCAATACGACAGGAAGAAAAGCATGAAATAAGTGGTAGGAGCCTAAGTTATTCTCCACCACTGCCCCTAAGGCTGCATCCAGCAGAAAGAGTTTGTCACAAGCAGGGCAGCCAAGAAAAACCTTTGCACACTGGAGCTGAACCTAAAATACAACATTTGTTAGATGGAAACAAAAATAGTTTCCAAAGGCATTTCTTCTTGTTTCTGTCAACATGAGAAGGGGACCATGGAAGCAGAGTGCAAAATAAGGCAGTTTGTTTCTCATGCTGTATTTTTTGTTGTTGTCACTTGTCAGCATGGTGCTTTTTAGTGGGAAAACATTTTGCATAGCAGGGTTTGCTTCAGCTCACCTCCACAACAGTTCCCAAGTCTTTGACGTAGTCTTTTTCAGTCTGTACCAGCTCATTTAAGACAAACCTATATTAAAACAGAACACACACGTATTTGACCATATTCCTCAATGTTACTGTTTGCTCCCCTTATCACACATGACCTCACCATAAACCCCCACAATCATTCAGATCACATAACACGTCTCACTTGTCACTCACTTGGAGCTCAGTAAATGACAAAAATGTCACATTTCAGGTCAGGATAGTCTCAATTTTCTTAACCACTCTTTCTTCCTATCCCTCTTCACCCCCACAGCCCAGTATGGTGCAAGATCAGCAGCACAACCAGCTGCCTGTACTTTGAACTCCCCCTCCCTGATCTCCTCCCTTCCATCCCCTGTGCAGCCCCACTGAGAAGGATGGAGACATGTCCTGACCCATTTTGCAGCAAGCAGAAGATTTCTTGCCCCACTCATAACTAAGAGTTTCATCTTTCAGACTAGGTAGTCTATGTGTGGGTGTCAAATGTTTTAACACTGATTTCAGAGCTAATAAGCCTGGGTAGGAGAGTCATCTCATGAAGGCCTGATGCATGCAAACAACAGCAAGCTAAAAAAAGCCCCTCCTAAGTAAGTCAAACTAGACTAATCACAACATGTTCTTTCGAGGACAATTTCAAAAAGTTACAGCTTTCTGCAGACAGTCTGTCTCTCAATTACGCCAATACATAGATTTGGCACGTGACAAATAAACTCCATCTGTGCCCGAGTTTGCTACAGCAGTAACAAGGCTAACTAGATAGAGGAGTGAGTGCTTTCATGTCTAATATCACTGTGTCCAGATCAATCAGCAGACTGACCCACTTGAAGTGATATGGCTGAGGGCAAACAGTGCTAAGATAAAAGCCTGGTTGAAAATACCTAGAGGGAGAAGAAAACAGAATCACATTGCAAGGAGAGACTTAGGAGCGGTTTCTGAGAAAATAAATCCTGTTCCTGCTGCGCTCCCAATGTGTGTCTTGCTCAGACAAAGCAGAGGCAATTCTTAGGACACGTGGCAGAAAAAGGTCAAACGGCTTCTTGTTCTTTTGAGAGTGAAATCCATCCCCCTTGGCAGAAGGCAGGGCTGGCGGCGGCCACGCCAGATGCTTGTGCTCTCCCAAGTGCCCTGCCAAGTTGTGTGCCTGGGCAGCAAACATGTGCGGGGCAAGAGGCAACAGGCTGCTCTTTCACAGCACAGCACCATGTGGCCTGAGCAGGCGGGGGCTGCACAGCCCCTCTCGCTGGCTGAGCCACCGTGTCCTTGAGAAGGGCTCACCACATCCACTCCGCCCGGGCAGGGCTGCTGGGAGCTGCTCGGCTACTTTTCAGCTCCCACCACCCTCCATTTGCATTGCTCCCCATAAGCACAGAGAGCTGCTGAGGGAACGGGGAGAACCCTTCCCTCTTGCAAGGTTCCCTGGCCAAATTCTGCTCTAAAAATGAAGCAGCAGGTACTTTAATGTTGCAGGTCATGCAGGCAGGTCAGTGTTTATCAAAAATCGGTGCAGCAACCAGGTTCCTGTGAACAGGGGAAAGCTGCAAATTTACACCTCTATTAGATCTACACTTCCACTGCTTACCTCAAACTCAGCACCAGCATTCCCTCAGCTCCCCTCTTACTAGCAAGCAGAAAAATCAACCTTGACCATCTCTATTTCTTCTCTGAAGCCTACCTGACACAGCACCTCAGAGGTACTCCCAAATTTAAGGTTTTTAAGAAGTATGCAGCCAAAAATTCAAGTTCACTCATCTCCTCCTCTAATAACATGGAGCAAGAGCAGGCAGTTGCTTGCCAAGTGCCCTGGTCAGCAGCAGGTATTGACTAAACAGCTGTATTTAAAATGGCACAGACTAGAACAAGGGTAGAGCCTCCTCACTTCTGATTGTCTGAATACTGGATATCTTGGTACCTCTGTATTCGATCCATACTGAACAATGACACTCAACAAGACTATGGTCTTACTGCTCACAGACATGCAGCAATCGAGCCTGATGGAATAGGAGTTTCTTAACACCAGGGCCAGCTGCTGGCACATGTATGCTGCCAGGGACAGAGGACGTTACTGCCCATGCCTGTGCGAGGGTTCAGCTGCTGTTTTTTGGGGGAATGGGGGATCACAACTCGAGCTGGGAGCTCAGCTGCCTCACATGACTGTGGAATTCAACCCAGCAAGCTGCAGAGATATAGAACACAGACACAAAGGAGCTGGAGGGGAGACAGATGTCTTGTGCTGAAAGCCACTAACAGGTGCTCCTAAACATCCTGGTGTTTGGAATTCTGGCAGCTACTAATTAATTACACGTAACACGCTACCACTTCCCTGCCAGAACCATCACACACTAGAGAGTGTTCCTGTAGCTATGCTTACAGTGCCAGAGGTCTCTGCACTAAAACTGCTGCCTGCAGTTTGCTGCCAGTTACCTAAATAATGAATTGCTACCAGAGAAAGTCCAGAACCTGCAACATTGAGGAGCTTTTAGGAGACATTCCTGGGCAGCGATGTTCCCTGCAGCAGGGCTGACAGCTGCCTAGTAGAAAACTTCTCCCATTCAGAAACACACCCAGGAGTGTCATGTCCCTTTCTGCTGCTGGGAATTGCTCCAATTCTTCAGTGAATCGCTTCTCTGGCTTCCTACAGCAAACTGCAGGAGCAAACGATGGCTTTCACAGACCTGTGACACTTTGCTCGTACTTCCTCTTCTACTCTTAACTGTCTCGTTCTCCCTGGCTTGGTTTCCTTCCCTGTTTGGCATCCTTCCCATATAGGTTGCTCTTCTTCCACCTCTTACCTTTCCACACTCCAACGAGAACTGTACGGGATGTTACTTTCCCCCTCAGTCTACCATGTGATTAGATCTTTGCAGGTACTGTTGTTAGCACAAGAGGTGATACAAAGGAAACAGCTACCTCAGTTCTCTTTTATATAATTCTTGAATCTGTTTCTCCAGTTCTCTGAGCTCTTCAGCTAAACTATGCATTTAAGAAATGCTTTAATCATTATAGGGCTTGAAGGGACAAGTGTTATTTTTGTAACATTTAAAGGAGTGTACATATAAATTTAAAAAACAACTTTCATGAGCCGTCACCATTTCTCTTCTCTCCTGTTACTGTGAACATGACGGTTTCTCAAACGAAACTTTTTATTCAGTGGCTCACAACAAATGCATCTGAATCCCGTTCCTTCATTTGCTAATAACTAAGGCAAAAAATAATCAATTATCTCATTCAAAAAATCTTTGTGGGATTCCCTGTTCTATTCCTTAAAGGTAACTAACAAGGTCAACCACATATCCCCTCTCTGAGAGCTGATTTCACCCCAGCAATGCAGTAATTACCAATGCAAATATCTCAGTAACACTTGAGCTGTTCAGAGGCTTTTATAGCAATAGATATTTCCTATCTGGGGTAAAAGCTGTACATTTTAGGGTGATGACGAACTTACTGTGTGTGGAAGTGCTTTTATGAAGTGGTTTTACAGTTTAACAGAAACTAGAAGCAAGCAGCACACAGTTTTGCTCCCAGTTCCATGCTCACTCACTCCTTCAGTGCTGCTCTGTGTCCTCCCTGGCTGCATATTCTGGAAAGAAGAACCAGCAATACAACTTACATCCTGCCTCTCATTGCTTTGGCTTTTTGTTCCTCTTCAAGGTTTCGTGGGGGAGTTGAAGGTGTCATTCCTTCATTTAAGCAGCCAGTGGCATCTTTTAAGCCTCCTCGGTAAGATCCTCCTTCCAGGGTCTAAAAAAACCCCAAAGAACAACAGAATAAGCATTGTCCTTGAACTCCAGCATAAGTGTTTGAGTCAGTCCTGCAATCCACACCACAGTTAAAACCAAGAAGAGTACTCAGCAATACTTTCCTGCAGGACTTAGTGAAACATAACCAAACTAGTTTTAGGCTGATGTAGGACCTCACAAAAAAAAAGGAATTAAAACAGATGGCCTTCTGTTCGAAGGGGGAAAAAGAGGTTCCAGTAGCCCCGAGCAGAGAAAACTCTTCCAAATTATTTCAAAACAACCTGGAAATATCCTGATGTCTCAATCAGGACCACTGTTAGGCTACATGTGGTCAGAGTTTCTCTGCCAAAAGCCGGATGGGGATTCTTGTAGTAAAGTAAAACACAAAAAGAAACAGAAATAGATGGACACACAGTAACATTCCATAATAATTAGTTTCCCCCAAATCCCTGGAAAGTCATTGTAATGGTCTAATAGACTGTGAGTGGGGCAGAGAAAATAAAATATCCTCCAAAAATATGTCTAACTGGATTAATGAAATATTTTTCAATTTGTTAGTCCCTCGATGGAATAAAACTATTTTGAGTAAATTTTCTGGGAATATGCTTCTTGGTTTCCCATAAAGAACTCATTCACCCCTCACTCCTTATCGAGCACTCTATGAACGCTGACTCTCTTCAAGTACCAACATGTCAAACCGAGAAAATACCAAAACCCTCTGAAATTATTTACTAGATAAAGCTGCTTGCACAGAGTTGCAGTAATTTAATGATCACTGTGGGGGGTTTCTGGTTTTTCACTCTCTTCATCGTTTCAGTACACATAAAGAAATGAACCTCCGTAGGCCCATCATAACCCTGCTTTAATTCTCACGTATTTATTACATTAAACTTGCTCAGAGAAAGCATTTAGCTAATTTTAGAGGTCCTGGAACAAGCAGAAAAAGATTTAGCTTTGATATTAACAGTTTGAACTGCCCAGGGAAAACTTAAGAGAAGTCAGGATATGAAACAGGATTTATTCCTTGTCCAACAGACATGGGAGCAGACAGGGAGAGCGTCCGATGCTGAAATTTTTGAACAAATTAATCCCAGAGCATTTTTATTGCTTATTCCACTCCTTGTAAGAAAGGGTTGACAAGGCAGATTAAAAGCGACATACGAATCTTTGTAAAATTAAAGCACAGCTGTGGTATTTCAAGCAGGTCTACTCTTTAGAGGGTCTCTTCAGAGAAACCAGAATACCAAACAAATTCAGGTAGTAAAACTCCTGTGCTCGAGAACAAGCCTTAAAACAAAACAAGCAAGACATCCCACTGTGTAAAATACTTGAATACCAACAAGACCCCAGAAAGAGACCAGTACAAGAGCTCGTGCCCTGCAAAGCCCACTCCAGAAGCGACTTTGGACTACGCAGTACAGAGCCAACAAGAAATGTGGGCTTCATCTCACACGGGGAGCAAAAATATTAGACACTACTGAGAAGCAGAGCACACGGGGCTAAAAAAAGCATAGCAGGTGAAGGTAGAAAGCAAGGAAATCGGAAACAAGAGGTAGCCTTTAATGTAGTTCCCTAGACTCACATGAGCCTGTTGGGCACACAGTTTTCACAACACTAAACTTACCAGCTTAGTTTTGACCAACTTTTCTATTGCACTGACAAGATCCGCAGCAGTTGGGACATCAGAGGAGCTCTGTCGAGCAGCTAGCAAAGAAGAGGACTGCAAGACACCAGGTTGCAAAGGAAAAGCAAGTTAAAAGGATGAGAAGGGAGTAGGAAACCAAGCAGTCAGCAAAGGAGCTTCTGAGACAGCAGAACGAGCGTGGAAGGGGAGCTGGAGGGTTAGAGGGCCACATGCATGGTCAGGTGAGCGACTGTCGCCGTATCAGACAAGCATGGAATTGCCATCCACTCCTGGCTGCGTATTTCCCTGCAGCAGTTTCAAGACTGGGAACCAGGGAACAGCATCAGAGAACTGAAGTTCATTTACAAACAGGTTATGATGCTCTTAAAGTCTGCTGGTTGCTCCTTCAAAGGACATCTACGGTCTTACAGACTCCAGAAAAATCATCATCTTACTGCAGATGTAAGAAATTACCCCCTCCCCCATACATACATTTTTAATAAATGCAGGTCAGCACAAGTACACACGGAATTACAGGCAACAGGGGAGGGAGGGGGGCGGTGGGAACAAATCATTCCCTCTCCCTTCCCCTCAATTGCACCTCCAAAGAAACTTGGATGACACCTCCCCTTTATGCAACTTCAGCCATCTTAAATGTGTAACTCTTCTCTCCCCTCTCTGCAACCAGTGGAGAGAAAACACCCCTGACATGTCTTATCTATCCTGGCACAGGAGAGCAGAAGCACTCTTTGCAGATGCCCACTTTTCCCTATTGACATTAGTTAAAATATTTTCTCTCTCTCCTCTCTAGGCCTGTCTGTTAGTCACAGGTATTCAATTTTAGGTGCCTGACATCATGTCATGTCTTTGGATGTCTCCACTTACATATCTCCAGAAACACTGAGACCTCTTCAATGTGCTCCCAAGCACCCCCTTGGCTCTGTGTGAAATACTCAGGTTTAGTTTAAGGTTTTTGCTCTATAAAAGCAAATCACCCCTTGATCTCTGTCCTAGGAAACCTCACTTTAAACATCCAGATCCACTTGATAGCTGTGGGAACTGGGATTTATTAGCTCACTTGCACGTACCTTTCTTCTAAAGGCAGTACAAGCACTGACTAAAACTATGAGCCCTTTGGTAACCTGTTTCAGCAGGCTGACACAGACTAAAGAATGGCAAATTTTGATAAATTTTGCATTAAAATTATTAAAAAGTTTGTTCATCTCTCAGCTGCTTAATAGAAGTCTTCTGGAGCGCAGCTACTTCAGCAAAGTCACTGTGCAGGTGCCAACAAACACGCATCTGAGATTAAACAGTGCTGGGGAGTGAGTGAGACGGGGAAACGTGATGGCAGGAATTGGGCAGCTGGCCACCTCTTTCAGCAGCCCTTTGGGAAAGTTGCTCCTGTTGAGTGACACAGCCTCAGGAGAAGAAAAAGAAGGCAAAGGAGATTAATCCTAACCAGAAGCCTTGTGATAGAGCAGAAACATGAACAGCCTGCCACTCTTTGTCTTGTCTTTCATAAATGATACATCTAATCAGCAGTTCCAACTACAACAACAAAAACGACAGGTAGTCAGATTGGTAATTGAGGAATTAGGCTGGTAATGCAGGAATCTCATAAAAATGCAAAAACTCAGCCTGTTCCACCTGCAATGCAGACAGACGTGTAGGGGGAAAAAAAAGGACTGAAAATAAGGACTTAGAAGAGATACTGGACAAATACAGCTATGAGAAACACAAAATTTAACCATTCTAGCAGGAGGAGTCCAATTTTTGGAGGCACTAAACAGCTGTTGCTCTCGCTTATTTTAACTGAAATTGCTCAGTATCTCTG
Organism: Sclerurus mexicanus; assembly: GCA_013396755.1. NCBI lineage: Eukaryota > Metazoa > Chordata > Aves > Passeriformes > Furnariidae > Sclerurus > Sclerurus mexicanus. The sequence continues at coordinate 439,220 of VWZF01005833.1, read as the reverse complement.
GAAAGTAAATAACTGCAGGATTTTGAAGGAAGCATGGAAACATTTACTGCCTACAAGACTTTTGGTGTTAAATAAAACTTCTGTGATTGACAAGAGTCTGGTTTGTGTGGGGCAAATCAAAATACGGTATTTCTATTTCCCAGGGAGCAAATTATAAATTTCTAATATGAAGAGATCTTGCAATTTGTCTGTCTAAGAGCCTCCAGGAGCAGTGAGGCATGATTACTGCTGCCTTGCAGATGGGCTCAGGGAAAAATGTCACCTCCCACACCATGCAGACATCTCCCACCTACCACACCTACTGCCCCACGCTGATGCTGCTGGTCCAACCTAAGCCCAGCGCTGTGAGCACAGAGGTAGGACGTGAGCAAGGAGCCGTGCTCAAATTAACACCGTTAGGGAGCTTTCAGCTCCAGCACAGCTCAAACATTGCTAACGTGGTGCTTCTGTGCCAGGGAATTCAGGATCCAGGTTTGCGAGCTTTAGTTTTTTTACCCTCGTAACTAAAATTTGAGTAGGGGCAGAAAAACAGAGGGAAAAAGGGTTTCGGATGCGTCTTGCTCTATTTAGTCTTCTCTGTTAGTAGTGGGTGAAGAAACAGGATGCCAAACACTCGACAAAGCTCAGACATCTGAAGCAGAGAACAGTTTAGTTCCGTAACATTTACACTGTCAGAAATGTATTTAAGAAATACTGAAGTCACATGGCATGTTGGACACCAAAAATAGTGACCTGACCTAAATCAGTTTTGTTTTTCTTTAAACAATCCAAAATAAAACAAACCCTCCCAAAACAAAAAGCAAGCTAACCCCCAAAAATTCAGCTGAACGCCATGGGGAACAAGCCAGGAGCAACAGCTCCTGGTGCTGGGCATGGATCCACCACAGCTCTGCTTCATCGACCTTTCACCTCTGCCCCTCTCCAGACAGCCAGCAGCACACGCAGCACTCAAAGGGCAAGAGTCCACAACTCCAGCTGCTTCCTTCTGGTCTTGCTGCCACCACAATGTCATAACATTTCCTAACAGATTAGCAGAAAGCCCCCAAATCCTTTACTCCATCACTCTGCTCCTCGAGTCCCAGAAATATTTACATCCTTCTCTCTCTCTATTTCCAAACTCCTGCCTGAACCTTCCCCAAGAACATTCTGGGTTGTTTTTCTGTCTGACAATTTATTAATCTCCTCTATCCTTGCTGCTTTGCCTGCAGCAATTACAATCAGAGGATAGCGATACAGAAGTGGCAATGCTAAAAACAGATGTCAGCAGGAAAGCAGGAAACTGCTAAACAGGAGGATAGTTTTCTACGAGGGAGACGACAGCACGAGGAAGGGTGGGGGAGGACATGTGCAGACAGGACCTGCACTGACTGTCAATGCTAACCACTCTGACAGCCACATTCCCAGATTCTCACCCCAAGTCCAGGAGACCAGCTGAAGAACTCTGCAAGCCACTGTGCCATCTACCATGGCAAATTCTGACTTAACGATCCAGAGACTCTAGCTAACATCAGAGAACTACCACCACCAGCATGGTGCCACCAAACACCATTTCTGCTGCTACAGACAGATACCAACTGCACTTTTAAATCAGATGTAGGAAACACACATTGTTAGTCTGAATGGGCTTTCTGACCAGACACAGCACAGGCACACAACTGACCTGTCACGAAATGGCATGCCAGGACTAAATATCTTATCTAGTGCTATTTGTAAATCAAATTGGAGAAAGGTATTAGATTATGATTTGCACATAGCAGTTTCTTCCAACCACAAGTCTAGGCCCTGGATACTAGAAGACCACTAAAAAACCACTGTGATAGAGCTATGTGACAAATGCACTTAAACAGAAAAATTACATAGTAGGGGAGGCCTTACCATCTCATCTTGGGTTGGATCATTGTCAAAAATCTTCATAGGAGGAGGAAGAGGTGTGTGAGACTCTTCATCTGGTTCATCTTCTCCCCAACCCTTCTTGCTCTTCTGAAGAAAAGTAAGATATAATTAGAAGCAGGGATGGGTTTCTCTTATCTTTTTAGATATCTGACTCCTACTACCAGGCTCAACATTGCTTTGGGTGGAGAGAATTCTGAGTAAGAGAAGAGAAGTAATAAAGACTTAAAGTGTTGACAGTTAATCCTGCTGCATTCTAAGGCTTACAGAAGTACAGTTTACAGGTCAGCCAACCAGCTAAGGCAGCTACAGCTGTGTGCTGACAGAATTTTTTTATTTAAATCAGAACTGTTCAATGTGCAGTTTTTAAAATGTGTTCATCCTGTTTGTGTTCAGTTAGTATCTTCTGCATTTTTGGCTTTTAATTCCTCGTTCACTTTATCAGGAAAGCACCATTCTGGTGAAGAACATGCCTGCAGAAAAACTGCTGGTACAACAACATAGCAGATTTAACAGAAACACGGCTATTTCTCTGAGTATTTTCTTTCAATAAAGAATTGCACTGCTATGGTAGGATAAAGCTGACATGAACCTCTGCTGCTTAAGAATAACTTAATTTCTATCCTTGGCAGCTTTCTAATAGGCTACTAAAAAATTCAGGCAAAGGACAGTAATACTTGCAAACTCTGAAATGCTGTTCCCTATATATTCCATTGCTCCCTGGATGACAAGGCTGTTTGTGACACAGCTTTAAACAACGTGATTTTACATACGATTTGCTGTTCCCTCTAGACCCAGACCCTGAGGGAACTTCATTCACTCAGGCATGATTCACACACCACAGAAGAGACTCCTGGAGGAATGGTCTTTCCCACAGCAAACACCAACACACACCTCATCTGCGCTGTCTCCCTGAGGAGTGGTTTCATCTCCAGTCTTTGGCGAGCCGAGGTCAAAGCTCTTCCGGCCATCTCGCACCTTCTTTTGTTTCTTGATGTTGCTCTCAGTCTTCCCGCTGTTCAGCCGCCGCACGGGACTAGTCAACCATTTCTTCAGGGTGTTGGTCGAGCGCTTGGGGCCAGGAGAGCTCTGGATGGAGTTGAGGGATGGCTGAGGTTGTAAGTTGGCCACTGAATCAGACTTGCCCCCGTTGTCATTGGCAGAGACTGAATACGTGTCTGGAAGAAAACGATGAAGGTGAGAGCTCATACCAGCACCTCCTCTATTCCCTGGTGCACGTCAAGCACTTGGCAATCCTAAACGTGAAAATACGAGCTGCCTCAATGAAAGGCTTTGTGACCTATGGACATTGTGTAAACTTTATTGCACGCCAGAGGGAGGAATATGCCCTGCGATGGGCATTTCCCACAAGCTTACGCACTTCTCTCATTTCCTACCACGCTATCTGTCCTTCTGAAAGATCACAGACAGCAAAGTTATTTAGTTTTTCATGAAAGTCTGACTTTCATGCTAAATGCTGAATTTCTCCGCTTCTTCCCACAATTTCATTGTGAATTGCCGGGAAGAAAGTAAGCACAAAAAGCAGACTGCTACAGTAGACGTGACAGCCACCAGTACACTGTCAGGTTCCAATTTTGTAATTGCTTCTCAGCTGTTTCCAGACCCCAATTACATGACTGTTGGACTACTTATTAACTTTTGAGGCACCTTAAAATTATTTCCTTTGCCCCTGAAAGCATTCTGCCAGAAAAGTTCACACATTCCCTAGAATTAAAAACTGGAATGAATAATTACAGAAGATAACAAACTATTCAAATAAAAGGAAACTCTCAATAACGAGACAAAAGACCGGCTTAACATTAACAAACAGTTCCATTGTATCAAAGCGGGAGATTCTGTGGAACTGCTTTCAACCACAGTCTTCGGCACACATGTTCAGACTAGCACCTTAGGAAAGGGTGCGATGGCCCTTACTCCCCCCAAGTGCAACAGACCAGGGATGTGCCAATGTCAGAATGGCTTTGAAACCAAAACAAACAAGTTGCTCAAAGATTTCTCAATTGCCCTTTAGGAACAAGTGCCCTGCTTTCAACTTTCTGAAACCATGGCAAGGCAACTCCTTCCCCAGGAGCGATCAGCGACTGTGATGTTTAATCCCACACAGTTTAAGACGAAGTTGTGGTTTTTTTTACAAAATTCAGACATCGTCACATTCCTGTAAGATACAACTCAGGCCATACATCAGAAAGCAGTCAGCTGATGCTATTAAACATTTTTACATCGTTATCTCTAAAACTTTTATCTGTTCCAGCAGGAACCAAAAACCTAAGTTAGAACACATGAACATAGCCTGGTGCATTGAGATATTCTCAGTTCAGCAATAAATATCATTAGAGATGCTGGGCTCTACGCACGCTGAGGGAGAGCTACTCTCCCAGAGAACCATTACCTGTGATGTTTTAGAAGCCAGTTCCTGCTACCTGCATGGAGAGCTTCTCCCCTCCCTGGGCAAAGCTGCTGCTCCCAGCTGGCTGCGCACAGAGCAGAGACCAGCCTGCCTCGTCTGGCAGTTTGTACAATGCACACTGTGAGGGTCAGAATATTTTACAACCACACACAACCTCACTCAGAAGTTGAACCAAAAATTTATTACGTACCTGAGGTCAAAAGTTAGATTTTTAGAACATACAGGAATAATTTTAGCAAGTTAGAGAAAGTCAAAGTTCATTTCCCAGGCAGGAAGAAAATCCAAATCATCTGTCTTTCGACAACAGGAGGGGTAAGTGAGAGAGGGGCTGGGAGGAGGACGGATCCCAGGTGACTTTCTGACATTTTTCTGTAAGGGCAAAGTAGCAGTCTTATCTCAAAAAGGCCTAGGATTAGCCAGCTCCTGTTGATATTATTTCATGTACATGAAGTGGCGTTAAATCAGCTAGTGCCAGATAATGTTTATCAGAGGCCAGCTTATCTTCCACTCAATAGGCTTTGGATAGTTGCCCCTCACAGGCTCCACGTGATGCCCTGCGAGTTTATCAGTGCACCTTGCGTCAGCGAAATTCAGGGTTTCACGACGGTGATTTTGACTTTCCATGTGTCCTCGTCCCCCTGGCAGCACTGAAAGCCCCGCAGGCAGTGGGGGAAGCTTGAGGGTTCCTGGCCAAGGGGCTTGGCCAAGAGGAGTGCCCTCAGGTGTTTATGCTCCCACTGCCGCTGCAGGAGGATTAACTCTGGATATTAGCGGTGCAAAGGGAGCTGAGCTGCAGTCACAGAAGGAGAAACGCTGGAAGTGATCACCCTGTGAGGCTGCCACTCCAAGGGATGATCTGGGGCAAGCAGCCGTATCACAGACTCACTGCCTTCCTGGGGACTGGGCTCGGTGGGAGGTTGAGGAGGACTGAGGACAAACTGGTCTTGCCGTATCTCAGCTGATTAATGTACAGGGAGGGTTTCTACTACAGCTTGTAAGTAACGCAGTCCAAACCCCGACCTCCAGCTGACAGCACATTGCCAATTTAACTTTTGGTAAGGGAAGGGAATTGACAGGAGGCTAATGGAGCCTGGGACAACCCCATCCATCCCAAAGTTTTGTTACTGAGACGTGTGATCCTACCTCAGCCCAGCAGGCTTGAGGCACAGCCTCATAAAGGAACCCTGAGGTCCACGAGGGAAGGGGCAGGGACCTCCCTCTCCACCATAAAACAGCTGTGGTTTTACAAACAGGGCCAGGCCCCAGCCTTGCCGCATCCCTCTTCTTTTCCCAGGCAGCACAGCCACAGCCAGGGCATGGGCAGACACACAGCACCTCTCCTGTGATGCCACTCTTTGCTCAGCTGTTCTGGGGGAACAACACTCTGTTGTCCCCTGTCATTCCTGGGAAGGCAGCAGGTGGGCAGAAAAGCCCCAACCCCGAGCAGGTCCACAGCTCACCCTCTCCGCTTGCAAGAACTTTGTTCGAAGTTTAACCCAGGGCCAGGAAACCTCTGCAGACCAAACATCAGCCCTCCAGAGCCACCAGCCACGGGGAAAGCCAACCCACAGGTTTCCAGAGCGTGTTACACTGTGCAACAATCCCACCGGACAAGGCTCTGGATTATCCTGCTCAAGGTCATGCCTTTGGTGATGAAAAAGGCTGTTTAACAAGAGGTTACTGAATTTCGGCCACGCCACACTGTGTGCAACTCTGGCAGATACAAGGTCCCCTTCTTTCTCCTTGTCTGTCGAACTGCCCTGGCTGAGCACTGTAAGGCATTTGGGACAGAGCCCTGGATTTGCTTGGCCCATGCAGCCCAAGACTGGAAACATGGCCCTATCTTGCCTTCACATGGTAGCATAGTCTCCTCTGGCTGGAGGATAGGCAGGGAGGAGATGACAGGAGAGAAAGATTGGTATGAATCTCTCTGTTCCCCAGTCACCATGACAGCCCTTTGAGGTTGGATGACTTTTCTCTACCCAGCACACTACACATGTTCCAAGTATTCCCATCTCATCATCCCAGTTCCCAGCACTACCACATAGGCGCTACCCAAAAGCCACACTGAGAGTCCACACACAACATTCATAACCTTTTTTCCTTTTCTTTTTGAAAGGAACTGCAAATTTTGCCCCATTTGTGAGCAGGTCACATTTGCCGTTTGCCAGCCCTGCTGAGAACGATTTCCTTTGCACATAAAGCAGGTCACATCGACATGGTTACGGAGGCAGGACAGGAGCTCAAGCAAGAGCAGAGCTCTTGAAATAAGAGACAGAAACACGAAACACAAAAAAATCTGCCAGGAAGGAACTTGCAGACAACCTCCTATGCTGCACTTGCGTGAGCTCCATTGCTTCTGTGGCACATACTGCTACAAACACATTAATCGTGACACTTGATACTGGCCTGAGATCCAGACACCAAGTGGATCGAGCGGAAGACGAGGACACGTTACCGTGCTCTTCTTGCAAAGCATAAGCACATATGTGCTTTGCAAACTGCATTAGGAGAGCTGTTTGCAAACACAGCTTGCTTAAGAAAAGCCAGAGAGCTTTTGGAAAAGATGCAGCAGCTCATCATGTGATAATTCAGGCAGCTGCTGCTGCCCACAAGGACCAGCAAAGCAGAGGCTGTCCTCACACTGCAGAGGGCCTGCCATGAGGAGTTGTCCTCCCACCAGTGTCCCAGGACACACATGTCTAAAAAAAGGTATTTGTTGAAACAAAATGGGTGTAGGGAGGTCAGCAGACTCGTGTGGCTAGATTGGTTTCCTGGCCAAACCATTCATTTGGACAGAAGAAATGATGGTTTCTGAAACACTCCTCAGAAAACCTCCAAGAAGCTTCTGGCAAGAGGACTGTGACAGACACTCCGCCAGGCTGAAGAGCTTTAACATTCAGAGCTTTTGCACTGCTGGAGCCATGAAATGTTTGTTGCTGTTGCTCAAATGAACAGACATCTATAAAGGCACAGCTCTCGTATTTGAAAAATGGAAGGTTCCAGTTCTGTGCAACCTTGGGTGAAAGTAAAAATGAAAACCTTACAGACTTGGTTTTAGAGGCACAGTTGTATTCCCATTTGAGTCAGTAGGAATTACTGCTGGAACATAAATACAAGACATTTTATTTTTACCTCCCTGTTCCCCAGAGCACACATGGGAGGGGAGGTTTGTCTGATCAGTCATGCAGCACCAGACTCCTCTGCAGGAACTCAGATCTCTAACAGGGAAAGAGAAAGGCCTCTCAGAGCAACTCCAAGAAAACATCAGGCTTCTCTTTCTGATACATAATAATCACAGATCACATATGATAGGAAAGAAATATGTGTCCATAACCGGAAGGTAATACAGAATATAGCTATAAAGACAGGTGATCAGAGCAGGGCACAATCTTGCTTTAGGTGAGGTGAATCCTCTTCTGATTTATCTATGGCTCCACTTCTCATTCCAGAAAACAGTCTGAGAGAAAAGGATTTTTCCACAGAAGTCAAAGAAAATGAGGCAGAATGGGAACTCCATAATCCTCCTAGCATGTGCATTTAAATCAACAATTTCTTTTTTTCAGAAATAATTCCACTTGTGAATGAAAGCCAATAACGACAATCTGACTGATGAGCACATAAATCAGCTCTGCTGTGCTCAGCAGAGCCCGTTTTCCACATTTAGTGATTCTTGTAAAATGATACTTCTGACAAAGACAGAATTTAATTAGATGTGGGTGAAAGACTAACTCAGTCTTTACTTGAGTAAGTTTCCTAAAGAATAGGAATCCCCATACCAAAAAAATCTCGGAAAGCTGGAATCACCTAGACCCATCCTATGGTCAAACAAAGCCTCTGTGTTAGTATTTCACACTAAACAAAAAAGAATCATCTAAACCAGCAAAATGCATCCTTTCCTGCCTTTTCCAAGAGCACGTCCATCATGCAGGCTGTAGGTTCCACTTCACAGCTCTCAGCCTCTGGAAGCTTTACACTCTCCCTCGGGAAATGCTGCTTTGAGAGCCACCTTGGGTCTGCTCGGGGGATTCAGGGCTAAAGCTCTACTTGACAGACGCAAAGATGGCAGAATGAGGTATGAAGGCTGCTGCTTTGGTCTCTTCTGTGCTTTTGTGTTAAATGTCCAAAACACGCTCAGTGAAACATTTTTATTGGCACAAGTCAGGGTTACAAAATTTTGTGGCTTAGGCAGATGACAGTACCAATCCCAGTTTCAGTGTTAGAGCCTATTCTGCCTGTAAAACCTGGCATGGATTTCCAAAAGTTTGGGAGGCACCAAAACCTGGACAACACAAAGACACTTTACAGCTATTCCTCAAGTGAAAATGCTAGGTTTTAACAATGCAAGTAGTGAACCTGACAACTTCTTATGTCAACAGATAAGCTGTCTCCTTAGGCACTGCCCCTGAAAAAGGTTCCAGGGAAGAATGTACGTGAATACAAGGAAATTTGCAGTGCCCATGTCAGATAAAGATAGAGAACAACTGGCTTGGAAAGCCCTTTAGATTAGAAGTACATTAAACTTTCGCAATGGAATTGCAAAATGTGCCCTGGAGACTTCCAAAGCTCCCCATCTGCTCCCAGCTCTGCTAAGCTGCTCTACACGTGTCCCACCACAGACCTGCCCCGTGCTTCAGCTGGAGCTAAAAATGAGATGAGACCATGTCACAGCCAGTTTCACACCAGAGGGTAAAGACACGTTCAAACGACACCACTGAAATCTAAATGCAAATTCTGCTTGGATATTCAAATGCCCTCCCTAACTCCATAATCTAGAAATGAGCAAATTGAGAAGGTTCAACTGAGTTTCCTGTTTGTGTCTTGGGAATACCATTTGAAGCTTCAAGCTGGAAGTAACATCAAAAGGTACAAATCAATCTGGCAGAATTTTCTCAACTCCATTTATATGGATGAAATGACTTATGTTTCATACTCAAGAATAATGGTACAAAGTTAAATATTTTATAAAAAAGTTTCTAGCCCAATAGAAAAAGTAGCAGATGTACCAGACAAACTTTCTGATCACTGACTGTAATGTAAAAATTCAAAATTTGACTTTCTGTTTCAGTGCCAAACACACAAACGTGACTAACTTCCAAAAAGAACAGGGGAAAAAAAAGGACTAGAATCTAAATTAATCACACAACATTCAGAACACACTGTTTCATTATTGAATAGCTGGTGTTTCCTGGAAATATGAAAGAAGAGCTGCTTTGAGATAGGAATTCTGCAAATCATTCTCTTTTAGCCACACTGCAAAGCAGGGGATGCTCCTGGGGGATTTTGCATGTGGGTTTTGCCTTTGGGAAATGGTCACCTCTCTGCTGGCTTTAATATTCAACTTTCTGATCATTACTTTCAGGCTGAAACCTGAGCTGAGGAAAACAAGCACTCACCCAGCTGGGGTGGGTAAACACTGTCACTTGGAGCTGCTCATTTTTGTGGCAGCAGTAGCTCACCTCCTGCTCTTGGCAGTCAAGGAGCTGTGCACACTTCTCCCCAAGGGTCATGCAGAGTGGGACTCACACCCTGTAGGAGCCTCTCTCTTTCCATTAACTACAGAGGGAGTCGGAGGAAATTATACTCTTACCTAAATTTAGTTATTGTGAATCCCCTTCCCACATTTGAGTACGCTTCATACCAGGCCGATCTCGCAGCAGGGAATGATTAGCTGAAGTTAAGCATCTGACAATCCACTTTAATGAGCAATAACTGATGGCAACCTGCCATTAGCTTCAGTTGAATAGCTTTTATTTTTAGCTGGTGCTGCTCAGATGCAGCTTCCATCCAGCATGTGCTGGGAAAGCTGACATCCCAAAGTAGTCTCCAGGTCTTGGTTGTGCCAGTCGGAGTGTCAGGGCTCAAGAGCTCCAGTTCCTGGAGGTCAGAGAAAAGTCACTGCAGTTCTGGGAAAGTTTCAAAGAGTGAGATAAAACCAAAGGCCTGGAGGAACAGCACAGAGGCGCGTGGTCCCAAGAGACCTTGCAAGAAAAGTTACTGAAATCCTGAGAGCGTGCTGAATGAGTGAGTTTGGTCTCCAGGGAGAGAAACAACACAAGGGGAAGGCACAGAGAAAGCCTGCTGAAATAAAACATGATTTCGGTACTGTCCAAGAGTGCCTAGTGAGAGGAACAGCTGCAGAAGTTCTCTATTGTATCTGCTCCTTCATGTGGATCTAAGCTTTTATCAGAGGTGATTGTAGGGAGGGGCACGGGGAAAACAGCAAGAAGGGTCCTCAGGTGAGCATAGGGCAGGGTCTCAATTTCTACAGATGAGCATTTAACTGAGGAGCTGCTGCACATGAATGTAGAACATGTATTTGTGCCTCTGAAGAGACCGCAGGGAAGCATGCAACTCAACCCCACGGCACCAAGCCTGAAGAGCAGCTGAAGCACTTGCAGTCCCTCTCCCTGAGTGTCCCGCTCAGAAATACTTTTTCATATAACAGGTTACAACTACGATGGGTATCTACAACTTCTCTGGTTGAAGGTTTGAGTCTTTTTGTCTCCATTTATCAGCTCAATTCATTCTGCCTCAGAGTTCCATCTGACCCCTCACAGAAGCTGCTGTGAATTCCTGACAAGAATAATAAGAGAACAAACATTCAGACTGAGTCCACTAACCTGTTGGTTAGCCTGCTCCTATCCCGAAATACTATGAGAGGGCTCAAGGTAGGGCAATAATGTACCTTGTAGGGAATCTTGAAGCAACAGCTTTCTAGAATACGTTTTTACTGAATGAAAGGCTGTAAAAAAGCTCAGCAATAAAGCAATTGCTCCACACAGCAGCGTTTGAGGCCAGATGCACTATTTGTATGCACTTGATTTCATTCAACCATTCTCTTGCCTCGAGTTTGTGCCCAGCACGTGTCCTGGACCAGCCCCGAACACAGCAAGAGCAAGTCCAAAACATCTGCTGTGAGGGCACATCAGAGCATCCTTCCCGTAATGCCTCACAGCTGGGAGAGCAGATTTCCGGAGTCAAGAGGCACACATCTTGCTACAGCAAAGAAAGGAAATAAAAAGTCAAGACTAACAGGATCCAGAAAGGGCATGCTTTTTTTTTTTTTTTTTGAACAAATCAACATTTATTTCAATTTAGTCAAACAACTTGTTGAAGCACTTGTCTAAGTTCTACTTTACATTTTGTATTTACACTGTCCTCGTTCTGTGACAAAAATAAAATAATTCCCCGCCCTGAAGTCTCCAGAATAAGTGTAGCTAGCAGCAAAAATAACAAAGCCCCAAACACAAAGCATGTTCCGTAAAAAAGTTTTCACCCTGAACCTTTATGTAAAGCTATACGGAATGATGAGGGGGTAAATGTCAAGTTTGAAGCTGAACAAGAAGAGCAGCATTTGCTGGCCTTTGCAAGTACACTGTTACTTTTAGCATAAGGAACTGTGAAATGCTTAGACACCCACAGAGAAGCAGACTTTTTAACTTTGATCTAAGCAGTTTTGCTCTGCTGGGAGCGTAAGGGTACCAGAGTTGGCGAATACCATCTTTTATCCTAGATGTTGGGCACAAAAACAAACTTTATTACACACGGTTTCCAAGCAGCTGTTTGGACAACACAAGCCTTATTCTTTTGTGAAGTGTCAAGGGTCAGCGTCATTCAGCAGCCTCCAAATTGAGCTACTGTAAGAATTTTCAAGTAATTTCTCAGTTAAATGACATCATTGCTAAGGTCAACTCTGCCTTACACTTGAAGCCAGCAATCTCTGTGACAAGGTGGACCACTGCTGAACTGGGGGAGAGGAGGGAGGACAACAACATTTGAATATCATATTTAGGTCTCCCTACCTCAAAGGAAACTGTGGCTATGTACCCAAATAATTCTTCATGGAAACAACAGAAGAATATCAGTGACAAAATTGGAATTGGAAAAAAGCAAGAACAGAACCCAAAGTTTTTTGGGATAGGAAGAAAAACTGCATGTTGAGAAAGAAGGGATTGGTCATTAAACTTTCCAGGCACACGCAGGGCTCAGAAAGCACAGAAAACAAGCAGAACAAACAAACACAACTGTGTGCATCTTAGCGTCAGCTTCTTTTGCCAAATGCAGTAGCTTCCAACATTCAGCAGCTGTCTCTTGCTTTCTAGTGCTGTGCAGTTCTCTTTGGTACTTGGAGGCTGTGAGGAGCTCCGGGCAAAGAGAGAGTCTTTGTCCATTTACCAACCAATTCCAAAGGCGCTGATCTTGAATAACTTTACTAAGCAAAAGTGACACAGATGTTTAGGAAAGGGGGCTTTTCTCTTAGTAAAGTTGTGGTAGGTGCAGTGGAAACCCAAGGCAATCTACATGCTTGTCAAATTGTGCCTAGGTAAGAACAGAGTCCTCCATGAACGTCTCTCATTTGTTCACTCTTAAATTATTCAGGCTCTGACAGCCCCTGAAAAGAAAAGAACGGAATAAGAATAAGTTGCAAGTGGTGCAGGGCAAGGGTGGACACCACGTAACCACCAAGAACAACGAGGTTGGGGTGTTTGACGACAGACACATTGCAGCCGGAGCCTCCAGGGCTGGTGCCCAAAGCAGATTCCTCCACAGCCTCGTCCTCCAGAAACACCAGCGGAAAATACAAGCTCAAAGCAGAGGTACTGGTTGGGATGAATTAAAAGAAGTAATGAATGAAGTCAATGCAAACAGCGGTTTGGAAATAAAACACACAGATAAGAACTGCTGGTGCTTGTGATGCTTTGCTCTTTGAACACAGCACAGGGAAATGGCTAAGCAGCTCAGAGACTTTAACTGCACATTCAAGACTATTGGTTAGACTTGTGGAAAGCTTTAATTCATTCAGCTTAAGTAGGAAAACCAGAACATCACTTGCTGTCCCATATAACAGGCTCACGCGATGTACGCCTTGGTTTTTCATTTGACAGCTCCCCGAGGCAGGGAACAGCTCTGTGAGGAACCTTCCCCGTGATGCCAGTCAACAAGTTTATCAAATTTCAGGTGACAAAGTCACTACTACACTCTATCTGCGTCAGCAAGAGAGATGGACAAGAACTTGAAGTCTCAGAGAGCATCTGCTGCACGGGAACAGGAGAGCTCTCTGCAGCACCCTGCCAAGGTCTCAGCCCTCTGAAGCTGTGCAACTGCCTCAACCCAGCCACCAGCCTACCGTACCTTTTATGGTGCCTACACCGTTGCTCCTCACCAGCAACCTCCTCAGGGAAAGCAACTCTGCACCAGCATAATAGAGACATGGAGAGGGGTACTGCATAAACTGTACTGCTCCATTCCCATTTGCATCACCAACTCTCATCACAAATAGCTGTAAAAATGCTGCTCTACCAAGCAACATGTCCAATAACTATAATCATTATCAAAGCCATTTCCACTATTGCTGAGGACTTGTTTTCTTTTCCAAGGATTAGTCTAGTAGCAGAGGCTCTGATTTTAGAAAGACTTTGTCAAATACAGGTGATTTGTTACTGCAATGTAAGATGTCTGATCACAGACATCCAACGGCCTGATAGTTTAGTATCTCCAGGCCAAGTGACTGCAGCGATATTCAGCAAGCATCAGCCTTTAGACAATTGTCTGGAGCCTTCCTTGCTGTAGAGGCTTGTCTTACACACACTGCCAGATCAAATTTTACAGCAACACAGCTCTGAGCAGCTACAGCCCTCCGCCCTCACCTTCCCAGCCTCTGAGCAGCCTGGGATCTTTAAGTCTGAGTAATTTATCTGATACTAAGACAAAGTCATCTAAGATGCTGCTGTCTGCTCAGCACCTGTGCCCTGGAAGGAGCTGTGCTCTCCTACTGTGGAGCTGAAGTTACCACTAACATTCAAACCATTTGCCTCCTTCTTGCCTAAAGCTATAATTTTCCTTCTGCCATCCTAGAAAGGATCCCTGTTGATTAATACTTATTCCATTTCCTAAAGAAATCTATTCAGCCTCCACATGCTCAGCTGAGAACGATGTTTGAATATTGTGCTGATCCTCAGGGTTCAAACTACGGAAGGTACAAACAACACCCGACTTGAGGCACTTCAATGGTATTCACTGTGAATCATCATTTTTACATTATACCACTCAGACACATTTGGATCTAAAATACATTTGCATTTCTAATTAAAACAGATTACCATTAGTAACTAAAGAATGTCTTAAATCAGAATCCTCAGGCCATAAAAGCTAATTGCATAGTGCTAAAACTGGATTTCAAAAATATACATATTATACCCCCTGCAGGATTAATTAGGCAACATCTCTTCAGAAGGGTTCTCAAAAGTGTATTTATTCAGCATGTGGTTAAATTACACTGGTTGTGCAACACTTCTCATGGCCTGCCTTGGCACACGCTCCCGTGGCAGCGGACAGCTGGGGCCTCGTTCATCAGGGGTGCTCAACATGTGCAGATCTGATCCGGGACCTAGCAAACCCCTGTCCAGGAGGCAGAACACACACGCGGGTTCGTGCTCCCACCTCACCACCACTCAGATGTTTTAGATGCTGCCTTCCCCCCGATGCAGCCCTGCCGCTGCTCCCCACTACGCAGTGGGTGTTGTTCTGGCCACAGTCAACTGGTGCCACGGAACAAGATGATCCCGGGTACATGTGGGATGTGCTTCCCGGGACATACACGCCTACAGAAAGGCTGAAATCAACTGGTCGATATAAATCTGGAAGCTATCACTGCTGACTATTTGATGCTCAGTTGGTCACCAGTTTCCTATGCGACCTCAAGAAAGTTTCTGGGCGCCCCCTGAGCTGTAATGTGTTTTCAGATAGGTTACGACTGTACTGCATGTCCTGGGGGTGCAAGAAACCTCTGCTCACTAAAGCTGCGTGTGCATTATGAAAAGGTGAGAAAAAAATCCAACACAGCATAGCAGGGCACATCCTCAGCTGTAGCTGCAATTGTCAGCAAGCCCGAACCGCATGAAAAAGCGTCCTCTGAGGATGTAGCTGTAGCTGGGGATGAGCCACTCCCTGCTTTCCTCTGTGCTCTGATCTGCTTGCTCCGTGTGAAAAATGAACGTGGAAAAATGCTCCGAAAACATAACAGTGGAGACACCTCTAGGGTCACTAAATCCAGCCCCTTCTTATGACCAGCCAGAGTCTATCTCTTTCCTAAATGTCTAATTCAATGCTATCTTGTGCTGGTTAACGAGGGATCTTTGCTCAAAACTCACATATAGACTGTACTTGTGCTTTCCTCTATATAGCAATGTTAACTTTCCATGTTTAATTTACAATCTTCCAATACAAAAGATAATAATCTCCAGCAGAAACCACCTACTAGTTCCTCAGGATGACTTTTGCTAATGGGTTCCCAGCAGGTCTGGCTCCCAGGATTCACCCCTTTACGGAACTTCACAGCCTGGAATATAATTTTGGAGGGATCCAAGATTTCCAAGTTGCTGAGCTGTACCAGGACTAGCAATAGCCGTACCACATGGAACAACCAAGTGCACTGGGGTGCAAGAAGGACAACAAAAGAGCAAATACAAACCCGTGTCAACACACAGGAGACATACTTTTCCCATTTTCCCAAAGGACTGAGCAACCACAGTTCCTGTACAGGAAAGGAGCACCCATAACCCTTGGGAAGTGCTGGGAGGTCAGGGAGTAAGAAAGCAGCCAGGGCTTTCTGCAACATGATCTTGAGTGTGCTACATTAGTGAAAAGGAAATGAAAAATACATAAACGAATATACAATGGGTCTCTGCCCATCAAAGAGAAGAAAACCCCACAGCTGTTCTGTTATTAACTGCTATAATTCAGCTTGCAGGTTCTATTTTTCATCTCATTAGGACTTTGTTGGAGAATTTTTCATATTTTGTCTTAATTATCTGAAATGAGGCCAGGTGATGTGTGCGATTTCCATGTTTCCATCCTGCTGGGGTGAGGATTGTGGGGCTGGTCCAGGACAGAAGCTGAAGGATAGAGAGGCAGGTCAAACTCAACAGCAGACCCAATGGAATTAGCACTAACCACCTTTAATTCCAGGACTGGCTTGCATTTCAGCATAATCATCCACATGAAACATTAGGAGCTCACAGCAAATGGATTAATTTTTGGTTTGTGGTTTTCCGATGGCAAAGGATGGTCAAGGGAGATGTTTTCAAGCTTATCTCATTAGGTATTTCCTAGTAACTTTTTACATGTCCTGAAGTCCTGCTCATGACCTACACATCTTTTTTAAAAAAAACAAACAAACCAGACAGATGTGGTTCTATAGTTGTATTAAAAACTGTCTTTACATGACACTGAATTGCATGATGTAATATTAGCAATTGAACTGTTCTGCAATAGCAACTGATGCACAGTGGCTCAACTGGCAGAAAATTGGATTTCCTTACTGAACTGAAAACCACAACATCTGTAGATCCCTGCTGTAATTACTGATTGCCCACCAACTACTCTCTTGAAAAGAAACTGCAACTTTTGCCAAACATGAAAATGTTTTCATAAAGTCTGTTAACAGACAAGGATTAGACTGAAATGAAACAGTGTTCTGGGGTGTTTGAGAAGTTTCTTGATGCTTTTTTTAGACTGAAACATTTTTGAGGTTTGGGGCTTTTTTAACTTTGAAATGACAGATTAGTTTTTCCAATACATATGCAAGTTTTAACAAGGTGTATACTGAAGCATAACAGTTTGGGGAAAAAAAACCCCAAACAAAAACCTTCTGGGGTCATGTGAAATAACTGCCCTTTTTGTTTCACTTCAAATTGGATAGATTTTATTTCAGCATCCGTGCATTGAATTCCTGAACAATACATCTATCTGGCACTTTTTTTATAGGAAAACAGCATGTTTAGTTACCCCATGTCTTTGCACTGAGGAAGGAATTACCCAAGCTATATTTTTCACAATTATCTGTTCTCTTTCCTTTAGAATAAAGTCTCCCCTCTTCAGGCTTTTGACAAGCTGAATAAAGCCTTGTGATTTCCTATATATTTCCTGGAGTGAATGGGAAGTTTAGGAGCTTTGCCTGCATAAAAGCAAACCCCATGTTTCTTTACAGTTGGACAAATTTATAAAGGTTGAAAACAATGCAGCAATCTGAATAATAAGGATCCTGACCACATATTCACCTCCAGACTAGTAACTGAAAGCTGATCTTTATAGAAGCTCTTGCTATCTATTTTACACAATTAAGATCTAACACCAGTTAGAGCTGTCTAGCAGTGTGTATAAATTTCAAAAGACCAAAAACTCAAACACTATTATTGCTTGGATCTTGAAAACTGAGAGAAAGTTGCTAAAGCATCCCAACACTGGCACTGATACAACAAACATCAGATTTACAGAAACTGGCTGGTGACAGCTGAGAGCAGCGAGCAGAAAGTCTCGTGCAGCAATCAGACCTTCTAAAAACTGTGAACCTCCTGTGCTCTTGAACACTTGATATTTTACAGTAATACAGACCCACCGAAAATCTGACCTGCTCTATCCACGAACAAGGATCCTACCCTCAAAAAACCCTCCTCCAAACAGGTAAGATTTAGCAACACTATGTTGTCCTAAAGTGAGCTCGCTGTTCCCCCAGCCTGCCAGCAGAGTAGTGGCCGTGCTTCTCCTTCAGCTGTCCATGTTCAGCCCCAGGACTTCTCCTGAAATCCCCCTGTGTGCCGTTGCCATGCACACAAATGCTAACAGGTTCAGAGTAGTGAGTCTGTTTACCCCAAAAGACTGGCATAGGCACTGTCAGTCACGCTTTTGGGACACGCTAAACTCAGGACTATCTGTCAGGAGGGAGTAGGGCAGGTGTGGGAAAGCACAGTTTCACACTAACAAAAGCACGATTTTTTTGCTAAGAGTATTCACCTTGTCAGGTTAATCCTGCTTGCTCAACTGAGCAGCGTTTTCATCAACTCTTTTGTCCCTTCCAATAACTCTCTGCTGTGACCTACTCTGACTCCTGACTCAGCCTGCAGAGGTGGGAAAACACAGGACTTGGAAGAGATGTTCCTGTCATGGGCTTACCAGTTTTCTCTTAATAGAACTGGAAGGAAATAACAATAACTCTCACAAACCTCACCACAGTTCATGAATTTGTCAGGAGAAAGAGCAGAGCTCAACTCTGGCATGAGAGAGAGGGCCTACAGAAGACCAGTACACTTGATCCTCTTGACTTTACTGAGATGGGACTAATGAGCAACAGATGGACATCACCCAAGGAGTCTATTTGGGGAAGGTAACAGTTTCCTCATATTTCTTATTCAAGAGGGACCAGGAAACTAAGCACGCTTTGGTTGACAACCTTAATTTTACTATTGTTTTCTCTTCTGCCTCAATTTTGACGGAACTGCTTTGGCCATGCATTCCATTATGCTTTACACAACGTAACCATGGCTCAGCCTGAAGCACTAAATAAAATATGGTCAAATTAGGAAATGTTATGGGCCTGAATATATTACTGCAGATCACTCTCTTGCTACCACTCAGCACAAAGGTACCAGTTCCCGTAGCAAAGCTCTGCAGCTCTCTGTAACAGTGTCAGCACCTTCTATAAAAAGCACCATCAGATTTCACTTTTTACCTAATGAAGAAATAACTTTTATTAATGTGCTGTTGACAGCCCTTGCAAGGATGGCGGTTTTCCTAACTTCCAGTTAAGGCTCTGTTTCTGATCAGCTAGGAAAGATGTACAAGGTGGCTGGCTGAACTCCCTTCACTGCACATAAGTCACCATCACTCTGTCAAGAGAAGCTGTCTTTGTTAATCTTACAGCTAAGCACCAGTAACAAATCAAAGACTCAGGCAAGAAGAGGAAAAGGAAGGAAGGAAAGAAAGAAAAAGAGGACAGTAAAACAAACACAAAAAAAAAGGCAGAAGAAAGACCAAAACAGTAGGGGATAGGAGCAGCCGGAGGGACAGAAAATTTAAAGTAAGAGCTTTACCAGGAGCTTAGCACAGACACAAACCCACTCAACTTTTCATTTTTAACACACTAAGATTAAAGGTTTGACATTCAGATTGAGTTTCTTTTGTGCTGAAATGAAAAGTTTGGATACAATCAGCAGCCTACTCAGAAGAGCAACTGTTCAAGGAGGCAGAGGACATGTTCTTTACTGAAGCCAATACAACCCAACCATTTAAATCCATCCTCCCAGTTTCTGGCTACCCTCAAGTAGAAAGTGTTCTATATTCTCACCCGAAACCACTCTGTAGACACATACTATTACCTAGAATGAGGTGCAAGTTGTTCAACTTTAGAAGTTATTCTGACAATTGATTGCTGTTAACCACAGACCCTTTGCTTTGTCTGTACCTGACACACTCACATTCCAGTAGATGTGCTCAAACAAAAGCATTTCCTACACCTTGTTAGTGCTTTCCACCCTACTGGTGACTCTTAGGGCAGTGAGACCCCAGCATCCTCCAGGCTGAGCTAGAACTGAACGAGCTGAACTACTGCAAAAAATTGTTCTCTGAATAAGGTCCTGGGTATAAGACAGCACAGAGCATTTAAACTCGGGTTAAATCTGAGTCACTGGCTAGACTTTACAGCTCCACCCAACCTCCATGCTCCCACCCACTGATGAGCTTCAAAGCCCTGCGCTGAAGGTAGTGCAGAGTAATGGGACTCACCCACTGGACTTTGCTCTGTGCTTATAGGCAACAAAATTTTGACCTCCTCACATCCAAGGCATGCAGCAGACCATTTGCTCCAGAAAAGACATTTCACAAAGCAGGAATCCCACCTCTTCACTTTCCCTCACCAGTACCCTTTTAAATCAACCTCTAATTTGAATCACACAGGTAACTGAGGAGATAGATTTCAGGTTAAAAGTAAATAAGACATATTTGTTACATATAAGATATATAATTGCAAATCCTGGATTGATTTCTAAGGAGAGTTCAAAGACTTCCTAGCTATCAGAAGACCAACAGAATCTGAACCCTCTTACTGAGGACAGTTTTACAGCATTAAGAAGCATCTTGTTACATTAGGTCACTTTGCATTTGTGCATTTAGGAGATAGAGCAAAAAGCCTTCCTTGCCCACTCTTGGTTTACTAAGACCACTGGCCTAAAGGTGATGCAAGTCTACTGCTCCTAACTACCCCTTTTTATGGTTGAAAGTAAGACTCTTGCTCTGAGGCACTCCTATATTAGGATTCATATCTCTCCATATTTCAGAGCAGACAAGTAGTCCTTATTTAGTTCATGCAGGGGACTATTGAGGTTGGAGCAAAATTGCGAATGGTACTAAGTGTCATTTGCTTTCTCTGGATGGATCCCAATAGCTCTGTACATGGGCAAAGCTGACAAGATCAGAAACTCAGCAAGAGAAACAAGCAAAAAGCAGCATCAAGGTCTCCACTGCTGCAACAGACAGGAGAAAACTAATGCAAAAGAGTAGTTTGAGTCATCTATCAAAATCCTTCAGAGAAATGCCAAGTTACACAAAACTTACGTATTTCATGATACACTGGGGACCTAGGGTTTGGGTTTTTTCAGCTCTGCATTATTGCTGCTGTTTAGGATATTAAGCATCCACATCACTTCCAAGCTCCACAGCACGAAAAGCACTGACGCAGCTCATACCGACACAACCTGTGTTTGAGCATAGAATGCTTGCTCATTCTCTCGATTTCTCTCTCCCAAAGGTTCTTATTTGCACAACAAAACCTACTCAGTTGTTGCAAAAGATCAAGATACACCAGGCATCCGTCACCAGGAAAAAGCAGAACCGAATTTCCAAAGGAAAAGGAAAGGTCCCTTATGGGTAGCACTGAGAATAGTTCCAAGGTGCTTCACATCCCTCTTAAACACAAGCTACAGTCACCTATTTGCACTGCAAGTCCGAGATCAGTGAGAAGCCCTGGGATGGACAGTGTCCCCTCCAGAAGCCCATGTGATCACTGAAAACGCAGAATACACGAAGTTAGAGCTTCAAAGGTCTGGTTTTTATTGGCCACAGTAAAACATCTCCAAGCTTAATGGTGGAAGCTGCAAACAGGGATGTACTGATGCTGTAATCTGGGGCACCTGAATCCCTTGTCAAATGTCAGCTTTGATACCTACTTAAATTCAGGGACTATTTCCATCATCTGAGTACCTCTGGTTTTCTTTAATAAAAACAGCATGACGGATAGCCTTTTACAACTTCTTGCCTGAAGTTTACTACCAAGGACAAGAAAGAGGTAAATCAATTTGTATCACAAAACACCTTTTGTTACCAATCGAATAAACTAGAACTGCAAACAAAGTTAACAATTCAAATGGTGAGAGAAGAGCCAGCTGTTTCCCTTTCCCCTTCTAGAGACATCTGTAGGCAGGACAGGCAGCAGGGAAGTTTTAATCCATTAGAATCAACATTTTCAAGACCACAGCCCTGTCAGAGAGCTTGAACACTTCTCCAGCCTGGTGCATGGGCCAACACATTAAAGCATGGACTGTCCAAGAGACTTGGCTTTCACAGTCATTTAGTACCACAACCTTTCTGCAGGCAGCCCTACCCCTACAACCAGAAACCATGTTCCTTCTTAAAGGCTACAAAACAGTGGGGTGTTGTGCACTGACCTCAAGAATCACTTATTTGGCATGAAGTACTGTGTTCTTCCCAGGCTGAAAAGGAACAGTGTCTTACAAAGCCATGGCAAACTCCGTCACCAATTAGTTTGCTGCTGTCACCATGTAAGTGTGCCTCTAATTCAATATATTTGAATAGCTTATAGCAAAGGGGGCTCCTGCATTGCAAATGTATACCTCAAGAAAGTAGTAGGCCCACCCATCCTCAAAACCACCTTTATCCGGGTTCCACACTTAGCAAAAAGCTACATTTGAATGCAACAGTTATAAAAAAAAAGGAGAGAAAACAAAAGCCAAGTTTTGTTCAGCGCGTTTTGCTTGGCCATTCAGAGAACAGGAAACATCAAATACCACAAACAGTCTCCAAAAAATTCACATTATCCAGAACTAGTTCAAGAGCCATATCACAGCATAAAAATTGCACACTGGGAAACCTTCAGTCAATGCATCTGATCTGCGCTGTTCCATGTAAAAGCCAGATTTTGATTTTATTTTTACAAGGCGTTCCAGCTGCCCTGGCTTTCCCACATCTCTCTCAGCGCTCCAGCTCAGCCAGCTTCCCCAGACCTCCCCCCATCACCATTCAGAGATTTGTGAACTGCGAGAAACAGATGTTCTCAAAGCATTTTGCTCCTACCCGAGCCCGAGAGAGACTAGAAAGGAAGGGGAAAAAAAAAAAAAAACAACTCATTCAAGCAAATATTTCTCCCCGCCCTATTGACCCCACAGTCCCAGGGTGTTTCCTACCAGTAACGATAAAATGTGTAACTGTATAAACTNGCACGGCGGGGATGCGGCCGGACGGGGCTCCCGCGCCGTCTGCGAGGGAAAGGGAGCTTCTCCGGGACAAGGAATGAAGAAACGCCCCGGTAGCTGCGCCCCGGGCAGGCGGCCGGCATGCAGAGTTGGTAGAGAGAAATAAAAGCTGCCCCGGGAGGAAGTTTGCTGAAGATCCGATGCGCTGCGGAGGGGGGAGTTCCTCCAGAGCCTTTAAAAGGCAAGACTTGGATTGCTGTGGGTTTTTTAAAACTTCACANAAAAAAAAAAAAAAACAACTCATTCAAGCAAATATTTCTCCCCGCCCTATTGACCCCACAGTCCCAGGGTGTTTCCTACCAGTAACGATAAAATGTGTAACTGTATAAACTGTATCAGCCCCAGCCCCTCGCTCTCGGTGCTCTACCAGCTCACCCGCCCCGTCCCCGGCACCGACGGCACCGCTGTCCCTCCTCCTGCCCCTCTTCCCCGCTTGTCCCCGGGGCAGCCGGCGGGGGGGACACACGGCCCTGCCGAGCGCAAGCCCCCAGCAACCCCCCCGTGAGAGG